>VZTD01005804.1:1832096-1972814 GCA_013397725.1 Rhagologus leucostigma | reverse complement strand
GGCAGCGCTGCAGCCGCTCTGCGCTGCGGGGCACGAACGGGCGCAGCGCTGCAGCCCGCGGTGCCCACGGGCTGGGCTGGGCTGGGCTGCCGCGGTACGGGCAGCAAGGGCAGTGAGAACAGCAGGAGTCGGCTCCGACTTCTGCCTGGAAGGAGATGTTTTAGAGGCCTCCAGCAGAAACACTTCCACCCATTCCAGGGAAGAATTTTTCCCTAAATACTAAGTGGCATCTTTTTACCCTTCTTAATCAGATGAGGGAACATTTCTTCCCATATGTCTTAAACCTCTGCTCAAGCCGTGCAACCACTGGTGTTAAGTGAAGACTATTACTTAAAGCACATGAACCAGCCAGATAGTTCCATGATGGACAGTAGCTGAACTCTGCTTGGAGCAAAGATCTTTGCAGAGCAGCCTACAGCAGGACCTCCACCTAATATCTATCACTGTTCAGGGTAACTTGGGACCTGTTAGTATAGTAATAATCAGTACTCACTTCCCTGGGCAGCACACTTTGCTCCTTGACGTGCAGGAAGATTGCTGCTATCAAATGCCCGTGTTCTTCTGTCTCTCTTGACACTTCCTGTACTCCGTGAACCCCAGCAAGGCAAATCTATCAACGTCAGACCTTTTAACAGAAAAAATACTCACATCAGGTATTTGCACAAGCAATGCTAGAACCAATGATGGCACATCCTGTCAGACTTCAGCAAAGCCAAGCTGAGGACTAACAGCTTTTTCCTTATTTTCTAGTTAGCTGGTAATGCTCAGCAGGATATTGTGCCTCAGCCTGCACCTGCTGAGTGAAATGCTCTGCTCCTAGACACTGAGTGCATATATCCATAGAGCAGACATTCCCTTTTGTACAGCTGGATGCTGAAGCCCTGCACTAGTGTAGGACATATACTCTGGTTTACGTTGTAGAGTTCTCTGAAATTTCCCTGGTTGAGACATTTGGCTCAGCGTTGAAGGAGATGGGTAGGGAGAGATTGAACATATCACGTTCTTCCACCAGACTGATGTGGCAAAGGTAAATACTTTTTCATTTAAGGTTATGGGCTGGACAGCATTCATGAATCTTGTGATCCAGTGGAAGCTGTAAGGAAATCTGAAGCAATATTTATTGGTAAGTTTTATTTCTTACTCCACAGTGAAGGTTTATTTATGGCACTGGATTAGTCCTGCTCAGAAGTGGCACTGAAGACCAACAATTAAGCAGTTAGGCCTAGTAACTAGAAACTACAGAAAACAGCACTTGGGAGCCCTAAGACCCTAAGTTTAGTGGTGGGCTGGGAAGTAGATTTATTAATGGGATTTCATCTCCAGTAAATTTCAAAGTATTATTTTGAACAGTACCTCAGTGTAAAAACATGATCATAACAGCTACCATGGTCCTGGGTATTAGAAGAGAGGTCACTGTCAGACAGTGCCAGCCTTACAAGGACAAGTCAGGGCATGAGCCCATGGCTTGCCCAATGACCATTCTTCTGAAGCTTCTGGTTTTACTGCTTCTCAAAGCAGGATAGTGCCCTGAATAGAGCATAGAACTCATTGAGACTGCCAAGTTTGTAAAGGCTTCAATTAAAACTGATGGTGAAAGCATGTTAAATAAGCTGAACTTTCTTTCTGCAGGAGGTGGGAACACATTCCGTCTCCTGAAAGCTCTTTATGACAACAGTCTGATACACGAGATCAGGAAGAGAGTTCTTGAGGTAAAACTACACATCCTGGCCAAGTCTGAATGGCAGGATCTCATACATGAGCTTTTGTTCAGACAAATCCAAGCTGATTCTGCATTTTTGTCTCTAATATACTTCAAATACTGAGCCATCTCAGACAACCTGGTGAACTGAAAACTATGGCCAAATAAGGCTGTCATTGAGTCATTGAAAAGACTTAAGGTCAGCAGTCTGTCTTCCTAGAGCAATTTTCTAAATGCAGGATTGCAAGATCTTGGGATGTACAATGCTGCATAGAACCCTAGAAGCAAATCCCTCAAAATACCAACAAAGAGCAGTGCAGGATTTAATCTATGTCCAGAAACCCTGTTTTTCAGCTTTAGATGTCCACTTCATATCTTGTTGATATAGAGGTGTTCATGTTGCAAGTTGTCTGCTAATAAACTGGTGATAAAGTTGGATCCATACATGCCTTTTAGACAGTGTCCTGCTGATGTTGAAAATTACGTAATTTTTGTATCTCCTTGGAACTGAGAGGTGTGAGTGCCATTGAGCCCTTCTGGTCAGCAGCACCAGTCTAGCTGGTGAGTCTCATAAGGCACAGCAAAGATACACCATCTCTGGAGGAGAACAGAAGCAAGGTATTCCCTAGAAATGTGGAATTGCAAATTACTTTATGCAGATTTATACAAGCCACAGTAAGGCCAGCTGCCAAGAATAAAGGTTAGCTAGGCTTATCTTAATATATAGAAATTCAGCGTCTCTTGTAGGAATAAATGCCGGAAAATGTCCAAATACCAGTTAAGTCTGGATAACTAGTTGGTTATATCACCACCAGTTGTCTCAAGATAGCTCTATTTTTACAAATTGTTCAGCATTACGTGTATACTTGCATATTTGTGTGGCATTCTTCTATGTACAGCATAGTATTCAGTACTAATACCTGAACAGTGCTAAACTGATGGTACTGGTAAGCTGATGCTGTGACAACATTGCACTTAGCTTCCAATGGTCTACTCTCTTCAGAAGCTAGTTAAAAGCCAGTTCAGATATTTCCTGTAACTGCAATAGAGGCAAGTCTCTCCTCTTAAGAGCGAAGTCCAGCATGCACTGAGAGCCCGGTAAGTTCTCTCTTGTGCGGTCACAGAGTTGTGAGTACAAGGCATGCAGCAGTTAGTTCTCTGACACAGACAAGCTACTCAGAACCTGAATTCTTGTCCTGCTTTTCACCTGTAAAGTTAGCAGTGAGATGAGCTAGAAAGACTAACTCTGATCTGACTGGTGAGTCTCAGAGAGATAGAAGATGCTATAAAATGCAGTTCCTAGTTGTGATACTGCAGACTGATCATTGCTTTTGTCTTTCAGGATGGGATTCCTTACATGGGATCCAGCGCAGGAACTAACGTTGCTACCATCAGCATCAATACCACCAATGACATGCCAATTGTTTATCCACCTTCCCTGAAGGCTCTAGGTTTAGTTCCTTTTAATATTAACCCCCACTACCTGGACCCAGACATTAAAAGAACTCACATGGGTGTAAGTAAAGCACACCAGAACACACACAGTAACCAGGGTGCAGAGGAGTAAAAATAGTGTGCATTTTGGAGGCCTAACAAAGCTATAGAATGTCAAACAGCTGCTCCCTAGAGAAACTGGAAATGACAATGAGGCAGTAACACTTCCTCCTAAAACTTTTCTTTGCTTGGGAAGAGGGGTTGGCAACAGTATTAATGAAGAAAGTATTTTTCACAAACAGAGGCTCTGCAATGTCTGAAATACTGTTGCTTGATATCTGGCATGGAAAGGGGGAATTAAAAAAAAGATAAACCTGGAGTGTTAAGATGCAAAGCACTGTGGTTCTGGACAGTTCTGTCTTACCTGCTGCTTGGGAAGACCTAACTTAAACAAAGGTTAAGCGGCTTAAATACCTGAAGGTCTGAAGAAACGATCAGAACAGGGAGCTCTTGAGATTCATACAGCTGTTGTGTAAGAAAATACCTGGGCACTGGTGTCCTTGCAGGGAGCACAGCCTGTAATGTCCAGTACAGAGCAAGCACATGCACTGGTATAGCTGAAAGGAAAACACTTCAGCCATCAAGCACAAAGACAGATTTCCATACAGTGGGGATGAGCTGCTTCTTGAATAGCATGTCAACTAATTCCTCAGGGAACAATTTATGTGGTGCATCTTTTAACAACCTAAATACTTTATTCCTTGTAATCAAAATTCCAAGGTTAGAGGAAGCATTAACCATTAGGGAACAATGAAGAGATGGTGGACAGGGGTGTGCTTCTAGAATTTAGATGAAGTTGTAGGTATTCATTTAATCAGCTTGCCACTAGATAAGCAGGCAGTCTTTTCCCTATAAATTACTTCTGCTCTTTCTGTCAAGAGGAGGCTGGAAGCTCTGTGCTGTACCAAGTCTCTGCTGTGTTCCTATGATTCCTATTTACTGTTGCTCAGTTAAGCAGGAGACCTCAGGAAACATGACAAGAGCTGTTCACAGGAGGAAATTCTTTGGTGTAATACCTACTTGAAGACAAACAAGCAAATATTTATTCACTGAAAATCCATGATTCACTACTCTCTTTCACAAAGGTGGCACCTCAGCCATTTGCTTTTACCACCTTCCTCAGTGCACACAGATAGTACTAAAAAAAAAACCCCAAACAAACATGGATGAATTGAGTGGAAATAAGTCTTAAGGTTTTTCAGGGCTGGGATTGTGTGAGCTCTGTTTGATCAACCTGCAGTAAATTGCTGTTAGTGATGAAGGGTAAAACATGTATCTATTAAATAGAGTCATTCCTGCCATCCCATTCTGCTTGAGGGGAAGTGCCTGCTTTGTTTAATGTTATGAAATTGCTTGATGTCACGCTGCGTGGATAGCTCCAAGTCCTACTTTATGGCCTGGGAAGGTAAATCTATGCTCATTATTGCAGGAGACGAGAGAGGAAAGAATCCGCCAGTATCATGAAGAACCAAACACCCCTCCAGTTCTGGTGAGTAGTAGTTCTCCGTCAGGAAGCTCATGGCTGAAGCAAGATAAAGATTTTAAATGCATTCATGCTAGCTCTCAGTGTGGGTTCCCTGCCTGTCAAGACTTAGAGAACCCATGGCATGGAATGCTAATTGTATTCTTGCTAAGAGCTTCAGCCTTGGATATTGCTCATTGCAGAAAATGGGTTAGAGCCAATGAAATGCATACTCCTGTTAGTTGCTCAACACTATTTTAGGCAGCGCTGATCTTCCCAGTCACTGGCCCCCAGGCATATATTGAGTGTTGGTGGTGTGCATGCAGATGGTATAATACCTCCCCTTAATCTTTTTGCAGATACTCTTTAATCTCTCTAATACAGTTTCTGAATTTGCACATTCAGTAGTATCTATGTGATTTCACTGTCTGTCTGGGCAAGTGGGACCTCTGTTTCCTGTCCCTGTGTTTGATCTTGTAGTATAAAGTTTGTGCTCTAACAAACCCAGCTGGCTGTTGCTTGGCCCAAACTGGATCTAAGAACAGTGGAGTAGTGGAAGTAACTGGGGGACAAAACAGTTTCCTCTCCTCCTTAATGGTTTCTCCTTTAAAAGTGAAAACTGAAATAAACAAGAAAATCAACTTCTAAAACAAGATAACTCACCTAATTTGGTCTTAAGACAATTGGTCTTAAGATAACTCACCTTATTGGTCTTAATTACCTCTTTGTTAGGTAAGCGAGAAGGTTTAGTCTGTAGTCATGGTGAGCTGCACTAAGACTGGCCTGCTTGTGACAAGCATTCTATCCTTTCACATACCTTGAAAATCATGTTAAATGTTTCCACCTCCACCAGGGCTTGCGGGAAGGTACGATGCTGTTAGTGGAAGGAGATAAAGCCACGCTGCAAGGAGTGACAGGAGCACGTCTGTTTTTGAGGTAAACGCTTCACTTGAACTGATATCCTCTTTCAGATAGAAAGGAAGAGAGGCTTCTTTTAGACTCCTGGCACATGCTGCCTGTCCCCCACATCAGAAGTTACTTAATCCCTTGGTTCCATTTCTCTTTGGGGAAAATGCGAGTACTGTTTTATGCTCCAAAGGAGCCGGCAGAATGACAGCACTCCAAAGGATGTGTGACTAACCCAGTGCGTGCTTTGGCATTGCATCCATTGATGCTTGTGTTTCCCAATTCTAGGTACCCTTCACAGAAAGAGCCCCAATAATCAGCTCCTTTATTGAAAGCCAGGGAAATGCCAGTTTGGCCACAACGCATTGGACTCCAGAACAAGGGAACCCATATCTATAATCATATGGACATTACTGAAAAATCTAAAATGCATGTCACGTGATATCCCTTCACACAAAGAAGGGAGTCAAAACTCTGCTTGTTCAGAATAAGGGTGCCTTGTTCCATCCCTAGTAACAGACAGAAGCAGAGTAGTCCCACCTCCCATTAAAGCTCACAGCATGGTTTGTCTTCTTTGCAGGGGTAAGAAACCAACTGAACATGAGCCTGGAACAGATTTCAGTTTCCTCCTGAATGACAGTAATCCGCTGAATCCGTAGCCTTCCATATTCTGCAGCAAAAGTTACTATATGGGGAAGACAATGGAAGAGAGATGCTTGTAGTCCCCAGGGTGGGTGGGGAACTTGAGCTTTATAAATAAATACACATTAGTGGGCTCTTTTCCTTACCCCAATTCACGTGTCAGATATCTTCTCAGCAAAAAGATGTTTTTTATTGCAATACTTAGGTAATCATAGCTATTCAAAGCTTGAAGGGGCCTGTACATTCACGTATCCACTTTGATTCCTTCCCCACCAAAAAAAAAGTTGCCTTAAAGCAATTAAGACAGGACACTGAGTCAGCTGTTCCTGCTGCCTACTTTTACCTGTTAAATAAAAGAATTGTTCATTTACTGTACTCCCACACTTAGTTTAATTTTTGTGCTATTAATAAAGAGAGAAGTTATGCATTCAATTACTTTTATTTGCTTCAGACTCATGTTAAATATATACAATGCTAATTATGTACAAAAGTGTGCATGTTAAAAATTTTCAGGTTACAAACTTGCAAATCCTAGAAAAGTGCAAAATTTTAAAACATCTTCCACCATGCTGTACAGGAAAAAAATCCATCATTAGCCAATATACACACTCTTAAAACATACTGATCAAAACAAAGTAAGACAGACAATATACTCTTAAAGCACCCAGAGGGAAAAAGATATTGCACAGAAGACAGACAGCAAGTTCATTACAGTGCCTGAAGGCTCATTTCTGAAAGTAGCTATTTCCAACACTTCTCAGACCTAACATTTAACTCTTAAAAAAGGCATTTTTTGGCATTTAAAAATCCATTTGTAATCATATAATTGCACAATCTGTAAGAATTATCAGAAGATATGGTTAACTGTTGCTGTAAGGCCTTTGCTTCCACCCCCTGATTAGCTTCAGTAAAAATTCATCAGGCAAACTCACAGCTTCCATCAAAACACTGACCAAAGGGAGGTAAGTCTCACATGCAGCACTTCTCTAATCTTGTATTAAGTTGCTCTTGCAGAATCAGAATATGTATTGCAAGTTTTTCTTGAATTCTTTTTTCCCCTCATGGCTTTAAGAAACAGCTCACAGCTGCTTATGACTAAAGCAGTATTGTCAGGTGCAAGACTTAAGTTTATTTTAAAGCTATTTCAAGGCAAAAAATATGGCTCCCTTGAGAGGAAAATACTGACTAGATAGGAAGCTAAATAAATAAGTGGCCTCCAAGTTCAGTTAGATATATGATATATATGGCTGGATGTTTTATATTCCAATCTCAAAACACCTTAGCAGCTTTAAATCATAATCTATATTGACAATTGTGCTTCTGGGACAGAAGATGTGTGATGAAATTGTGTCTGTACTGAGTATAAGCACAGACCTAAACTCTGGAAATACCTGCCAAATTTCTCCAGTCCACTGGACAAGACTAGGAAGAACACACACTGAAGGAACTACTGAAAAGAAGTGAAACAACTATTTTATTTGGGCCACTTAGGTAAATGGTAACTAAAAGAAAGACACACCAGTCTTCTTCCACAGATGCACAGCAAAAAGGTGAGTTAAAACCAAACAAAGAGTACCTTGGACTAAACACTGCAAGCAGCTCCTCACATTTGGGGTGTTCAAGACTGCAGAAAGGTGAATGGCACTCAACTGAAACTGCAGAGCTGCTATGGTGCCACTCAGAGGCATTTTTACATTCCGGCATTTGATGACTGTAACATTGAAGGGAACAATAGCATTTTACCAATTTTAAAATATTTTTTTAATGCAGTAGCTTTTTAGAAAACCCTTGCTTCCTTCAAAAGTATGTGCTTACAAGGGCAATTTAGTAAGAATAAGATTGGCTCCTTGGAATGGAAGGAAAGACACCTTCCAAACACTTCAGTTGACTCTAATACTGGCATACAATGAACCCACATATATATGATGCCATGGAAACTTACTCTCCCCAAAAGGAGACTACCAACAAGTGTCATGTTTACAGCCAAAACCAACATAGCTTTTAAGCCAAGAAGCATTAAAAACCTAGAAAGCACTGAAGCACATGCTTGAATTTCCATTCAAATAAATGCAACCCTATGTAGTGCTTTCACGTAACACTGGAATACAGATGAGGCCTTAGGTTCACATTAGGATATGCATTTATATGTTCACACTTTTTTTTTTTTAATTATTTGAAAGGGAAAAAAAGAAAATATTATTCACAGCACCTCGGCTCAGCATTTAACCTAGCCAGCAAGGTGCCTTTAGCAGTGGAAGACAGGAATGTTTCAGGTGACAATACAGAGCACGTGTCTACAGAGACTCTCAGTATAGGAGCAGAAGGAAGTTGACATCACACCCTTCTAGCTCTAAAGCTCCCTACCATTTATAATCTGTATACGGATACACATTTTCAACTAAATACACGTACACAGCAAAAGCTTTGTGCAGCATTTGGTTCCTTTACTCATCTTTTCTAATGATTTTGTTAATTAAGATTGGGAAAGATTTGCAAAGGAAACAGGGAGGAGGAAGACATGGTTTAGGGAAGTGAGGTATATAGCTCCCATTGACTAAAGCAGGAGTTAAAAAAACCTAATCTGTGCATTACAAAAATAAATTTATCATTCCTGCAGGACTATTTTAAAGCAGACTGATGTTACCAGTCCCATATAGAATTCTTCCAGTGCAGAAACTTAGTTCTTTGCACTCATTTAAAGGACAAAGAAAAACAACTTTTAAGAGGATCCTTATAAGACAGCGAATTGACTTGGCTATTTAAAGCCTGTGAAGACTGATAAAACCTGTTTTGTGGTAATATGCATGATCTAGGATGTGCCAGAGGGGAAAAAAGCTTGTTTATATCAATGTTGCAGATTAGCAAAACAATTGTAATATGGATGTAGGTGAGTTTGGGTTTTTTGGAGGGGAAGTTGTGGGGGTTGGGGGTATTTTTGTTTTGTTGCTTTGGGGTTTTTTCCTTTTTTCTCTCTTTAATATCAAACAGGCTTCCTAAAAAACCATAATTTCCACAATGTGTATTAACCATCAGGACAAATGCGGTTACTTTAGGACTGGGATTATTATTTTGTGCTGGTAAGGTACGTGGATGATAGAAGATGTGGTTTCTAGATATCCTAGGAGTGAGTAATAGATAAGTATATTGATACAGAAAAATTTGCCTATTGTACAGAACCAGCATAGACTAGATGGGATTCTTCACTATAGATAAAAAGACAACTAAAAATAGTATCAAGAATTATAAGTAAATTGATTAAGAGAAATTTAACAAACATTTTACTTGAAATAAAGGAGACATGTCTTCTAAATATCCTTTGGTATGCCAGTTCAAACCTGTGCTATGAAGAAGTTGATACTGCTAACTACTTGATCTCATTTATATACAGGTATGAAAAGTAGGTCAGTTTTCAGTTTCTTTTAGTTATATATATTTACACTCCTACTTACTCATCTTCAAAGGTAAGCATATGTTAAACTTTGATAAATATTATTAGAGTTGTTCCAAAAATTAAACATAAGAAGATATCACAAAGAAGATCTTGACAAATGTAGTGCTATGAAACAAATGTCACTGAAGACTTGTTTATTCTAAATTCCTCACTGGAATTCTCTCATCTCAAAACTTTACTTTTTACACTTAAACAAATCTTTGATCAAAACCAAAGGAGAATCTTATTTCACCAATGCTACCTGAAAAACAAAATGGGATCCTAAGCTTTATTGACTTGAAGAAATCAAAGAATTATGAAAGTCAGTTCACCAATTCACAGTGCACTGCATAACAGGCTGCAATTCAACTGACCTAAACAGGTGATTAGAAAAATTACTTTCTATTATTAAAACATTATTTTCTATGCAAATAAGTTAAACCCAAAAGAAACAACATACCAGCTAATGCTCACACTTACGACTCTTACCTTTTATTTAAAGCTGGTTTTAAAATAAAGGCAAAGTGCAGACCTTCAAAGCTATGGAGGTCTTTCCAGAAGGCCTCTGGCAAGGATGCCAAGAGTGTGATGATGTACACCTCTCACCCCCAAGGACCAGACAGAAGACCCAAAGGCCATGGATGTTGCCATTCTACCTGGGGCATAAAGCAGCTCAGAGCTCACCTGTCCCCTCCTCATTCTGCTGCTGCTGCTTTGTGCTGAGTACAAACTACCCTTGAGTTTGAGAGCCCAAGAACTGTCCACATTTAAACCTGTCCCAGATGCTTGTGATGATCACCCAGTGCTTGTGATGCACTGAAATTATGGTATTCAAATGTCAAAGGTCTTCGTCATTAACTATTTCAATTATTGCAACACTGTATTTTACTTAAACTGACACACTGTATTCAGTATTCTTTAATATTGAACAACTAAAAATGTTAATTCAACTGTTGTATAAACGTACCTAACCCACAATAGAATGTTTTCAAATGCTTATGCAAACCCCTGTGCAAGTGACAAGAAGAAAACTTTTCCCACCAAACACTACAAAAGACCCATCTCCATATTTCCACTCGATTCTGATAGCCCAAAACATGATAATTTCCTGCCCCCTTCCCCTCCAAATAAACACTTAGCCTTGTATATGCATTTACACACAACATTTATGCATACATATAAAACCCATCAATTCAATGCCCCAACTGAGCTTTTTCAATCTCCCATGACACAGAAAAATCTCACATTCTGAGCTGAAATACTTCTAAACTACTCTTCAAAGAGCTCCCCTGAAATCCCTTCTTCATGAAATCATAATGGACAAACATACTTCACATTCTCATGTACAAACTTAATACTTCCACAGTATCCTCAGTATTCTTATTGGATAGGTAATTGATTAAAAATAGTATTTTTCACTTCTCTATAGCTTATTTGAAAATATGAGATGTGGGTTAAATTTTTTTTTACATAGATGAAGTATGAAAAAACCCACACCACTCTACTTTTGGAAGTTTAATCCTCTCTTGGCAAGTGACTCAGGAAAATAATTATTTTCTCTTAACTTTCCAGACAATCCAGTCTGTCACAGTGATTAGGTAGAATATTGCAACTATGCATAGACCCACTTGTTCACTAATCTGATTTATTATTTCATTTACAAAAGTTAAGAAAAAGCAACACAACTTTCTTTACGAAGTACACTAATCAGCCATCAAGAGGGATTTTTTTTTCCAGTAAAGAAAGTGAGAAGAAATCAGTTTGAATGAGACTAACATAACTTGTAAAGATTATCTTTTAGCAGGGTAAGGAGGTATTATTATTTCTATGAAGTTAATAAATACTGTGCTTAAAGTTAATGAAATGAGATTATACATTATGTTCCTCAGGTAGTTCAACAACTCCCCAGCCACAGGGAATATCTGATAACATTTATGAGATAAAACACACATTCATTTCAATAAATAAATAAAAAATAACAAGAAAAGAGATGGTAGAGGGAAGAAAGGGGGACCCAAAAGGGAACACAGTAGCTAACAATCACACCTGCCTTGTATCTGCACTCCCCTTACCCCATGGGATTTTCTTCTTTTAATACATACATCAATATACATATATACACACACACATATATATACACACACACACCTTCGCATGCTGATTTGGAAATTCGTATTTTTCCCTCAGCACCAGGCTTTTCTAACAGTATGGGGTTTATCATTCCAATCAGTAACATTAGAAAAATAACAGATTGATAGGAAAACACACACCCTTCTATCATCATGTATTGCTAAACCAAAAAAAAAAAATCAGTAATGGCTTCTCCAAAACATAGTAAGCAACTGCATACAGCACACCTATGGATCTGATACTCTCTTTTACCAGGTCTTAAATGCATTCTGAAAATGGATCTATCATCTGTTTTCCCCTGCTTATTTTTACAGAAAAAAAAATATGGCTAACAACTGGTTTGGTGAACACCAAGCCAAGAAACAAACAGGTGCTATTTTTAATTGAATTGTGCTGCAATGTTGCATAATGATTCTGCAGCGGAAATTTATCTTTTGTTTACAGGAGTTGCCTAACTAGTGAAACAGATTGATCTTTGACCAATATAGGTAATGAGCCTTCCTCTGTATTTCTGCAAGATATTAAATATATCATGGGATTTCTTGGTGTATGTCTTTGTCTACTTAACAATAAAAATAATTTTCAGCAGCAATATTTCCTACCTCCTTCAGCTCATTCACCACCTCCAACTCCTTTGAAGTTATTCATGTCTTTACTTAAAACAATTTCTGATAAAGTAGTGCAACACAGATGTTCCTTGCAGAACAGCCTAAAACTGGAACTACACAAAAGAAGAGAGCAACAGCCATTTACACGAACAAATTGTAATAAAGTTCATTAGGCTTAAAAACGTACTGAGAATGTCATAACCATCATCTATCAAATTCTGAATCCAACCATTGCAACTACCAGAATTTTAATTTACTGGGGAATAACAATGCTTTCAAAATAAAGCCAAATATCTTGTTTGTTATCAAGGAGCATCTGGCCCTACTCAGCTTTAAATCAAATGCTACTTATCTTAAATTCAATTAGTAATCTTGGGGTTTGGAGACTTGTGGGGGGATTGTTTGGTTGGTTTTTTCTTAGCCCTCCCAAAACACGGTTTTAGCAGCTGTTGAGAGAGGGATTTTGCTGTGAACAAGTCAACACAGTTAAGGAAAAATATGCAAGCAAGCTAACTTGCATGAGTACATATGTTTACTACTATACCTCTACCATAGGTTCTTCATCAACAGACTTAAGAATCAAGGCCCTAATTACATATTTATACATTTAAAGTGACCAAAAGATTAAACATTTTTCTGGAATCCATGAGAGAAGGTAGAAGCAGCAATCACTTGGAATCTTGAGTGTTATATTCAGTCTCTCCTGATGAAATCTGGCTGAGCCGTTTGCTTGATCCCCACAGCTTTCGGGAAAGCTGACCTGAGCGCATCTGTTTAAAAGTAATTCAGAGAAACAAAAGGAGGGGGAAGGGATAAGGTGGATAAATTAAAAAGGAATTCAGACACTGAATCTGGTGAAATGCAGACGCTACAATGTACTGCATAAACAAAACTATATCAACAAAAATTATTTGAAAATAAAGTTACACTTAGGGATGATTCTTGGGACTGACAAAAAACAAGACACAAAACACTAACCACAGTCTTCTCTGATTTTGAACAGTTAAGGGGATATTACCCACTAATGTGTACTTATATGCTTAACCTACTTCAAACGGCTTAGAAAGAGTGTTTAGAATGCTATTTTGATAGGAAGGGAAAAGAAGAGGTGAATGCCAAGCAAAAATGAACCAAATGAGAAGAAAGGACATTTTATTTTAGAGATTTCAAACAGAAATTGCTAGAAGTGGGGGAAAAAAATAGCCAAGATGCAGGACAGTGATAGCAGAATGAAGGAAGAAGAGAAAGGTTATCTCCTGGTGTCAAATTTATAGTCTTCCAAAGATCCTGGGTGAAGTGTTCAGAGAAATGTTTAAAGCAGAAGTAATTCATACTGAGTATTCCATAAGATAAGACGGGTAACAAGCAACCAGAGGCCATATTAAATCCAGCATCTAGCAGGTCTGCAATCCGACCATTTGTAAGAAACTCTTAATTACCTAAGCACAAGGTTGATGATTGGCCAGTAGTGATCGGCCTGGCAGCTGATTAGGTTCTGAAATTCCTTGCAGTTCAATAAACAAGATTCATGCCTTAACAAGTTCAAGAACAGTTCCTTGCAGTTACTACTACAAATGTAACATGCTTATGTGCTGCAACATCACAGCAGCAGTGTTCTAGAAAAGGCACAGTGCTGACCAGGATTAACACTAACAAGTGATAATTGCCCACACTTTGCAACATCCAAACCAGCTAAGTAATCATTAAAAATACAAAAATGTTTATTATACTTCATATTAGATACTGTCAATGCAGAAACACTAAAGGCCAATCTTAATACCAAGCAGCTTTTCACTTTTTGCACATTAAAGTAGGTCCGTGCTAAGGATCCAATCCTCTGTCCTAAGGATCAACATCACCACTGAAAGTTCTAGTAATTAACACATTCCTTCCAAACTAAAAATAAGTCATTCAACAAATGAACACCCAACATACACACACTTTTCAAATATATTGATTGACGCCATTATAGAAAACTAGAAAATCTGGGACATAATGTTGTTCCTTATACGTTTGTGTTTAAAAAAAAAATACATGGATATTAGCTTGCATATCATCTGAACTATAAACAGAAAATCCTGAAAAAAGGTCACTCGAAAGCCTCTATAACCACAAAAAGAATCCAGTCTTTGAAACAACACTTTCTGCATAGTTAGAAAAATAGATGTGATTAAAAAGTGAAAATAAGAAAACAAAAAGCCTTCAGTCTAATGATACACACGAATTTCAGCCTACAAAAGATCTTTTCTATGGAATAGGAAGCTTAGAAACGACAGTGACTTTAAAACTGCTGTTACAACCATATGTTTAACCACATAATAATCAGCTCTTTGTCAGTTCTACAATAGAAAACTGAAAGTCAGTGGAAACCTCCCCTCCACATCCAGTGCAAGCAAAATCAGACTACCATTGTGTGAAGCCTGTTTCCAGTATTAAACTATGGATCTCCTAGCAAAAACATTTAAAAATACTGACAAATAAAGTTGCTCTGTTTCCACATTTAAAATATAAAATTAAATTAATACACACTTTTCTGGCATGTACTAAAGATCATGCAAAAGTGATAATCACATTTTCAAATAAATACATAGCAGCACAACAGAGATTGAGTTATAAAGATAAGCAGTTTTAAGTTAAGTACTTTGAAAGTCATGACAAGAAGTAATTAAAGCAAAAACTATGTTTTGCACAAGAAAAATTGGGCATATCTATTTGAGAGGTGGATGCTCTGTACTTGATATTGCATATGCAGGACCAAGAAGTTTATATTCACCATATGGAGCACAGGCATAGTAGGAACCTACAGAAGTGATTCCCTGTGCATAGCCATTAGAGACTCTTAACAGAAAGAAGTCATACCTTTTTCCCCAATGTCAGTCAACGCATATTAAAAGATATCTGATAGAAAACATAAAAAAATAAAGAAAGTAGCTTGCTCTCTTTCATTTCCAATTTTCTTCTGGAAAATTATTTCATCAAGAAGAGGCTGACAACACTATCCCGTTCAGAAAAGGTTAGCTATTATTAGGACTTTGCTTATTCAGATGTGAGTGATAAAGTCTGGAAGTTAGTCCAGCTGAGCTTCTCATCTGCGATCCCTATATACCTCTGATTCTTAATGAGAACTTTCAGTAGAGCAGTCTCAAAAGTTATTTGTTTCCCACTGAAAACTGAAACTTGCTCTTAAATTTACCCTGCCATAGAGGAGACCTCTTGCTCAACTGGAAAGCAGAAATAAGTGAACTTCCCACTGTTCGGTAGAAAAAGTTCTTGATGGTGGGTTTTACCTCTGCTGGCTTGCCAACACCAACGATAATCAACTTGCCGTCCTCCAAGCCAACAAGGATGTGGCTGTACTCTTTGGTGACAGAAATGCAATGGATTGGCAGTCTCATGGCTAACGGAGAGATGCTCAGACTCAGGCTGAAAGGAACAAAACCAAAGAGAGAAAGTATATCATGTATCTGCTTGCACATACTGCAAAGAATCACATGCAGGTGAAGTTGCTGTTCACAGGATGCACTATAAAACACAGTTTCTCAAGGATATAACCTGCAATTTCAATTATTGTAAACTCCTACAGAACAATCTAATTGTATCCCAAAATAGAGCTTCAACAACAAGAACAGGTGTGGATAGGTAACTCCGTAAGCAGAGACATTTTCACTGAAGAACAGTGACATTAGTCCCACAGCTGCCTAAGTGACAAACATCACTCCCATTCTGAGGAGCAATGGAGCTCTACAGAGCTAAGCAGTAAGCAGAGCTTAAAACTCAGTGCAGAACTACATGAGGCTTGATCCTGCAGTTGCTGAGCTCTCTGTGACTAATCAGGAGATAAGCACAGTTTGCAAACTGACAGCTCCTCGTGTCAGTTCTAGGTGTTTAATTGGGATAAACATCTGGGAAGAAAAAGATCCGTTACAACCTCTCACTTTATTTTTCTTCATATCTTAGTTCCACCAAAAACATTTTTTGGGGGGAACACAGAAAAAGCAACAGCTATCACCTATAGGACCAAGCAAAGTTCATTACACAGCCATTTCTCAATAAGCCCCCATATTTGTATCTCAATAAAAATGGTGGTACATTACCTGTAGAGATCCCGTATGGAAAGAAATCCCTGTAAGCTGCCCATCACAATATACTCGCCAGTTACACACAGATCTGACACTTCCTCCTTCAGAGTCTCAGAACCCAGATATTTCCCATTGACAGAATAGAGATGTAACGCATTCTTATCCTGAAGAGATCAAAAATAAGTATGTCACGGAGGACTGATAGGATAAAGAGTGTAGTACTTGTATCTTTAGCTCATTAACAGGTGCTAACTGGGCAACAACCCACAGACAATAACGCTGACAACAGTTTCCTTGTTGAAGGATACAAGAGTAGTGAGCCTGTACTCAATGTGTATGGATGTAAGGTTCTGTACGGAAGTTTTTGAAGATACCTCTTGATGTAACACTGTAATATCTTACCTACTCCATTTAATCAATTCTACATGTCCTGGAAACATCCATGGATTTAACAGATAGGTCGCTATTTTATAAGAACTTTTGTTAAGAAAGAAGAAAGCAAGACTGCGCTTATCTACAGCCTTGCTACCACCCTCCTTCCTTCCCTCCCTTCCCCTCTGAATTTCAAAAGCAGAAGGAAACAAGCACATTTCCACAGAGCTAGATCCAGAAGCATTTTCTGGACAAGACAATGACTTCTTGCGGATTACAGACATAACTAACAAAACCATCTTAAATTCTTACAGCCTGACATTACCTTGGATCTCTTCTCTCCCCATCTTCCTAATTCCAAGAAATTTCCCATGTTTAAAGAAATCACACAGCTCTACTGTTATTAAAGCAACTACACAGCTCCTCAACAGACACAACCTTACAGCTATACCTCCAATCCCAAACTAAGAAACTGTGTAGACACTGAGCATCTTGCACCCAGAACTTACTGCTCCCCTTATAAGCCTCTGTTTCTGTGCACAGTGGAACTTGTTTCCTCTAGTTTTCCAGTCCAAAATGGCTCTCCCCAGGAAGATCCATTAGTGTATGCTTGAGCATCTTCCCCGTGGGTGTTTGGACATTTTCATGAAACTCACAGGAGCACAATATGCCTGTCATTTACCCTTTAACCAAATTTCACTCAAATTGGCTAGCAAAATTAAAAAAATATGGAAACTGACACTGCATGCTCAAAAAGCCTCATTACTTCAGGAAATAAGATAAAGTTAGGTACACTTATGATCAAAATCTTCAGTGACAGAAACAGAGGTTTTCCATGAACTTAAGTACCTTGAGAGTAGTCTTTCCTTCCACGCTGGTGTGGACAACTATATGGCCTTCCCAGGACACAGCCAGATTGGGAACAGTCAGCAGGAGGGAACTCTCACAAGGCGGCCGCAGAGTCCTCACGTACTGACCTTTCCGAATAGTGCGGACAATAACAGTGCCATCCTGTAGCAACCAAATTTAGGGGAGTTGATATTCAGCAGGTAAGTTATCACAACACTCAGTGTATTTATGTACACAGGATACCGGGAATACTTTGAAAGCACTTAAATCCTTAATGGGAGATAAGGACTCCTGAGCATCAAGGAACTCTGCACAAAGAAGCCTTCCCCTCAAGACCATGTACTATAGGCATATGAAAAAAACAAATGCAAGTAGGGCAAGAGGGAGGATAGGCAGCAAATCAGCCATTTCATAGGTCACATTTATGAGCAGGCATTATGTGGAGTACAAAGCCAGAGTTCAGAAGCCTGCCAGTGCAGTACAGTAATGCAGACCATGAGCAAGTGGCACAGAACCTTCAAGGGTAACAGAGCAGCGAAGAAACAGGCAAAAAACTGTTGCTATGAGAAGCTTAAAATCTCCAAGAAAGTCCACGCATATTAAAGCTCATCTGTACAGAATAACACCACATGGTAGGTGAGGCCTACGCTCTGCACAGCAGTTTGACAGTCTGATTTAAGCAGGCAGCAAAGGAGAAGGCACACATCATCTTGATAGGCAAGGCTGAAGAAAAGGATTGCAAAACAGTGACTTTTTTTGTATTATTCTTAATCCACTTCAAACACCTTCTATTGTTTGAGTTTGGTTGTGAAGAGGCAAAAATGGGGAAAAGGAGGAAGGTGCTTACCCTGGATCCTGACACTGCCATATCCAGTTCGGTGCTGATGCCAACACTCGAAACTTCGTCAGTGTGCCCATAAAGGATCTGTAATGGCTTAGGTGCCAGGCCTACAGGCACTCCTCCCTGAGAGTAACAAAAAGTGCAATGACACATTCTCTTGCAGCTGAAGGACAAATGAAAAATGAGCTTCTGATATCTTCAGTACCAGTTGTGTGAGGTGTGTATTTGACAGAGGCCAAAGCCAAAGGCATAACTCACCACTCCAATATCAATGCATTGCTTTTTATGTCAGCATCTTACTTAGTGAAATCACAAGAATTAATAAATATGTAGTTACTGTGTGTGTGTGAGAGACAACGTTACTCAGCTGACTCCTTCCTATCCCTACAGGTGTCCAGGACTGCAAGGACCACAGTGAGCAGTCCTAACAGGAGTTGTTCACATACTCCATCCACACACTTTTTCTTCACCTGTGTATCTGGGCTTGTCCAGTTCTTAGAGTTTACCCTGGAATCAAGCACTATCTTCACAATCAAGCTTAAAGAAGCTGAAAGCTATTTTATTTAAAATAACACAAACTCTTTCCATTTTCCAAGGAAAAGGAAGGAAATAGTACTTCTCAGTGACTACCAGCAGTATGATACGCAAAGGAAATCTTGCAGTAATGCTCATTAAAAAAAGCGATGCTCCACATAACTGCAGGGTATCATAGCTTTTGTTCCAGTGAGCGTACTGTCAGCACATACAGACTTCTTCTCAAACCAGTTCTAAGGGAAGAACTGTGCTTAGAGAGAAGATACAGTAAATAGTTCTACAGAGAACTACTTATTTTCATTTCTGTGATAAAAATTTGATTGCCAACCAGGCCCTGAAAGCCTGACGCATGCAGGAATACAGAACAAGAGTCAAAATACAGAAGCTGTCAGTGCTGAGAAGACAAGTAGAACAGAAATGCCAGTATGCAGTCCACTGCTGCCACTTTGTAAAGACCAAGATAAAACTCTCACAAGAAAAATTTACTATGCATAAAATATCATTTATGTATCTATTAATAAAAAATACATTAAAAAGTCTTAAGAAAAAGCACTTCTAAACAAAGATCATTTCCAGAGGATGACTTAACTCACAATGTAAAGATAAACAAACTAAAAAAATCTCCCCACTTCAGACAAAAAACTACTCATACGACCACTAAGGTCTTACTTTTTTTGACGATGCACTGTTACTACAAAGTCCTTTTTGACAGAATTATAAATACTCCCACCATAAAGACAGCTTCCACAAAAGCCATGCATGCACCACTCTACTGCTTTAACGTGCTGACTTTAGTTCCATCGTAAGAACAACTTGACTTGATGAAATCTACCACCCAAAACATGACAGCTTCCTCCAGCAATTAATCCTACTTGTATATCTCCAATGTAGCAATCAGAAATCAACATTTATATGCATAATGATGGAAACAGCTTCACATTTTGAGTGTAAGTACACATGTGGATCACACAACCACTTTCACTGTTTAAAGCATGAGACCAATATTAAAGAATTCTCAAATGCCAGTGCAAATGCAGATAATAGACAGTGATGTCTTTGCTAATCACCACTGCAGTCATCAGGACCCCCCACAGAGAAAAGGTAGGGCTAAAATGCAACTACTAGGCATGAAAAACTGCCTAGAAATGTACAATTCTCATTTGCCTACCCTGAAAATAATCTATGAAATCTTTAAGAGAGCCTCTAAAATAGTGCACTTCAGCTATACAGTAACTAACACATATAGTATTTCAGATAAGACAATGGGAGTAAAATTACAAAGCTAATTGATCTTAGTGTACTATCTTCACTACAAACCTTTGAAATCAATAAAACATACTAATGATAAAAACATAATAATTGAAAGGAAATCAATAAAACATAATAGCAAAACAGAGACCAAAAATGCATTCAGAATCTGCTTCTGAGTATGCCTAAACAACCCACCTGCTGAACTATTTGCCATATCATACAGGTAGTATCTCTGGAGCCTGAAATTAAATGTATTCCACAGTGGTCTATTGCCAAGCAGGTCACAACATCTAGATAAAGAAAAGAAAACAAAGTTGTCACCTGGGTAATTAAGACTAATTTCCCACAGACTGACAACGTGGGTAAGATTTGACAACACCGTATCCTGATTGGCAGTCAGCATGAAATACTCCACTGTGATAAAGGCTGATGACATTATTAAACAATGAAATCATCATATAGCCAAGTGTACCCACTTGACTTACTCAGCTTTGCTACCTAAAAATAGCAGGCAAGTCTTATTCTGAAACTACATCAAAGCACCACTCCAAAGACTGAAAAGCCATGCTCACGTATTTCTGTATAATCACAATTCAAGCATTCTTCTGTTCTTATGCTGCCATTCCTTTACAGCTGCTACACTTGTGTGCCCAAGTGAACTGGCTATATTCTGAGAACACCAAGGATAACAAGGTACATACATAAACCCTCTCCATTTCCCAACACAGAGTGACTGACCCATGTGCCTGATGTGCTGTCCCATCAGTTTGCCTTTGGTAAGGGATGTCACTCGGATGCTGTTGTCCCAGTGTCCGCCACTGAAGAGCAGCTTTGCATCGTGGGACACTGCAAACAACTTGGAGGTGATCTCCAGCCCTGGGGCAAAAGGACCACTCATGTTGCGTTGTGTTCTGTAGGCAAACGATGAGCAGTTAAGAGTAACCTTAGTTCAAATCCACGTATTTTGCACTTCCTCTGTCTTTAAAAATCAGTAACAAATTCCATCTATAGAAGAGGCTATAACCACAGCAAAACTCTCACTGCCACCAGTAAATGGAAGCAAGATTTCATCTTAGATCTTTTCAGCCTTTTACACACTTGGATAACTCATGTCCCCACTAAGCACTGTAACATTAAAGACAAAAAGGAATATTCTAAAAACAAAAAACCCAAACCCACCACATATACCTATGTATTACTATAGCGTAACAAAGTATGAAGACTGCCTACCTCAGATTCCAAGATGAGTTTTTATGATTGATAATTAGAAAAAAATTAGAAGTAGCTCTAAGAATGAAGCCTGAACTGTCACTTACATAACTCTACAAGAATGCTATTACAGATTAGATGTAGTATTACTGAACATCAGAAGATGCATTCTTACGTGAAAACTCAGAGAGTGAATACAGAATGACCCACTGATTTTGAACTATTACTGTATTTCATTATTTTAGATGCATTCATCTACCCCTCCTCAAAATGTGCTTACTTGGGATTAGTCACTGTTGTATCTTTGATGAATGTAAAATAGTTGGAAATATTTTTGTCATAAGGCAGCCAACCATGAGTTCCAATAACGCAGTTCAGACTTGCTGTTACCTAAAAAATTTGATGAAAAAGTTGATGAAACTCCGAGGTTTATTTTCTGCTCACCTTGATGCTAATGGAGCTTGCATAAAAACCAGCAGAGGCTTCTTGAAAATTTACCACAAAGGAAAAAGCACATGCACCTCTCCCCGAACAAACAGATCAATAAAAAAATCCCTCTCAGATTAAGTTAATGCACATGTGGTACATAGAACCATATTAAAATAGTCTATGTTCTACATAGGTCAGAGAAGTTGGAGTAGGAAGGATGGGAGGAGACAAAAACTAAAAATCCCAGTCAACCAACCCCTCTCAAACATTTAATTACAAGTCAGTCATTTAGTTTAAGCTGCTGCTTCTTCTCTTCTCTCAATACTAATTGTTAATAATAAACATATTAGCACAGGAAATTTAAAAAACATTGTACTACAGTTGCATTTCTGAGGAAGTAACAAAGCAATCTAAACATTCAAGGTTGTTTTCATCAGATATTTATGAAAAACACAAGGAGAATTTTAGATGTGCCCAAATAATCTATGAATGCACCACATTAAGCCAAGACAATAATTTTGATATACAAAATAGGAATATTGGAATATTCTTTCCTGCAAAACAGAGGTATTATTGCACTGGGGCCAGTGTCTAGGCCATATATACAAATGTAAATACAAAAACACTGGTCTCCTTTCATTATTTGGTATCTGCCATAGTACAAGAACGTACATCAGTGTAAAAGTTAGTTTTAGGAACAGTGCAGGCCTTCGGAGTGTGCACGCACCACATATGGTACAGTTTAATATATGGGTTGGAAAGCGAAGATAAACATTCACACCATTAATAACTCAATCCTGTAATTTTAAATCTGGACTGCATTGCATTAGCAAATTGGTTGCTACAGGGAAGTTGATCAAGTGACAACTTACAATATGCCTCACTATAACTGACAGTCATGTCTCATCAGCTCTTAAATGCCATTCAACAAATGAGCCTGGCTTCTCCTTGGAAGATAAATATTTAACTCATAACTGATATTCGTTACAGGTTAAAGGAACACATTTGAAGAGGAACAGTTAAGAAATGTTTCTCTACAAGCTGTATGAAAAAAAATAACACCCATTTGACTGTCTGCAGTTTAAGAACAGTATTGACACACGCAACTCACCAAGATCTCTGGGCTTCCCTGAGAAATAAAGGAACGTGACTGATTCCTGGGGACAACGGCTTTGACAATGGGCACACCATCACTAATTCCCTAAGAGAAAGGACATGGTTTTGATCTGATTATATCCAAAAGCTAAAGGACAAATCTAGAACCTGTAAAGAGGAAGATCCAAAGCCTCTGGAATCAGTGTCAGACCTGTAGAGCACCCTAAGGCACCGGTACACACCTATGCAGTTCGTGCAGGTAAGCTTCATCACAAACACTGGAAATGAAGCCCTGGCCCCCAATCAGGGAGTTTAACTTCCATGTTCAGTGAGTCCTCAGACACCACCAGTGAGGTTTTCAGCTTCCCTGGTGTGGTGACTAATTCAATACCCAAACAACACCCACACAAGCAGCCAGCAGATTATGGGATTCAACCTCTATGAAGCCAACTAAAAAGACAGAGCTCATTTAATATACACTGCATTGTAAAATATTTTCTTTAAATAGGAAGCAAGTTTATTTTCATCTAGGTTGTGACCTTTTGTTTCAAGTACATCAGAAGTTTCAGATTAGACTTTAAACAATTTCAAGTAACACATCTACCTCTATGAAGAATGACTTCAGTTCAGTCAGGTGTTGGAAGAGATTCAGAGTAGAGGTATCACTTTTAGTTAGTCTTTGCACTACCTCTTCTGCTGACAGCCTTTGTGGATGGGGCTCCTAGGAGGCAACATTTGAAGGAGTAACAAATTAGACTAGTTTATCAATTTGTTCAATACACATGAGATAATCAGAATCTTAATGGGAAAACAGTCTTAAAATACCTAATATCCCTTCTTGAAGTAAATTAATTTATTTTGAAAACAGATTCTTTGGTAACGTGACAAAGATTTAATGTTGCTAAAATCACAAACCATTACCTTACAAACCGTTGTTTTTTTCAGAAGTCCTTGTAACTCAGTTGTATTTAACCACAAAGGTCTGGTTGAGAGGGAGCAAAAAAGCATTACCTTTAAGAGCTGACAGGGAGTTTGCCCAAAATTGTTTATCATCCCTTCTAAAGCCTTCCTTTCTTTCTCATCTGTTAAAGCATCCAAATCCACAGCCCCTGGATCACAACCAGAATGATGAAGAGCAGCAAAAGAAAAAAACAAAAGAGAGAACACAATCCAAACAACTTATTAAGAACCAATATGTCAACTAACATTGCAAAACCTAACTTACTTGGAGCATTTTGACTCTTTACCCCCAGAAAAGCCCACAAACAATGCCTCCATTTAAAATACAACCTGAAAACTCCACTCTGCATGTGGAATTTTAAGTGTACGTGTCAGGGCAAGAATTGCAGGCCTTTGTCTTCGAAATGAATTTAATATACTTAATGCAAGCAACAAGTAGCACACAAAATCCATCCAAAATTTAGCTTTGAAATTGATTAATATTTTTCTCTAATATTTGCTTTTAAGCAATGTGCTTGAACTTTAAATCACAATAAACTTCTTTCCACAAATGCTTTTAAGCAAGCAAACAAGAAAGCGACAAGAAAACCCAGTAACTTCTAGAAAAAAAAGACAAGAAACTGTAACAGCCCTCCTTTAAAACAAAAACTATACTTTTACGATACATGACAAGGTTTGCTGCCATATTTCATCTATAAATCTGCTGCCTTACCATATGGTACTGAATGGTATGCTCACATAATGAAAATTGTCTAATAATGAAAACTCACAAGTCTGATGACAATGACAAGAGAACATAGTGCTTTGTACCTTCATAAGTACAATAATAGAACACATTAAGCGCCTCCACTGCAGCTGGTCCCCTCTGCTTGTAGCCAAAAATCAAATCTATCCATTCATGAAGATGAGCAGAAACATACTCAGATTCCTAGAAGGAAAAAATGGTCTTGGTAAGAATAAGAGAAATACTGCTCCCATCTTGAAGTTTTTACTATTTTCTGTGGAAACGATTCAATTCCTACACTAAGAGTATCCAGAAATTAGGTATTTATCAGCATATAGGGCAGAAGCATAAGAAAGGGTAGAAGCATAAGAATATCCTCCTGTGTTATGGGCAGTAACTGCCAGGTAAGAGGGAAAATCAATACAGTGATGCAAGAGATCTGCACTACTGAAATGCACCCGTGCAAGGGAAGGCAACCTGGCAGCTCCCTAACACCATACACAATCATCTTTAAACAGCAAGGGAAGCCTACTCACCTAACTCGGCATTTTATCTCCTAGGACAGCAAATGCCCAAATCATTAGTGCCCAATGCCCAAGAGATTAAATGCTCTTTTCAGCATTTTATCAACATGCACAGAGCTTTTAACGGGACGGTCTAATGGTACTTGTAATGTCAAATGCAACCACAACTCTAGTTTGAATGCCATCCCACTTGTTTTACATTTAAGCCACACTAACAATTTGCAGGTGCACTTTCCTTATGATTATGTCACGCATACAAACAACATCTTACCAGAGCCTTCCTGTGTTTGTAGATAAAGTCTTCTGGGGAGTGGGCCCATTTAGGCAGAACAACATCATTTACCACCTCTTTTGACATTTGAAGCTGGCCTAAGTTAAAACCTGGTGAATAATCCAGAAAAGTTTAAGAGTTGCTACAAAATATTTCAAGTATCTTGATTTCTCAGTAAAGATTAAAAATCCTTCTTTTCTCAATGCAAGAGAAGGATATTGAAAACTTTTTAATGTAAATCTCCAATAACCCTACCACTGACATAGGAGGCTAAGTTCTGTATGTTTAAAATTTTAAATGATAAAGGACAACAATTATCCAAAACATCTAAATTATTTTGAAGCTGAAGTCCCAAACATAAAAGTAGTATTAATCTTTTACACATTCATCTGTAAACATATCTGCATTTGCTTCACCAGGATTAAGAGTCCGAAACACTTCAAATAAGGTTATTCATAAGAAGGAAGTTACTTAGAGGTTTAAATGGTTGTAAAATCAAGGCTTTTAAGAAGCCTTAAATCTCACTAGCTATCACTGAAACAACTCTAAATACTTAAATGACTCAAAAGTGGGACTTGAGTGTTTCCAATTTTTCTAATTTAGAACTCTAGTAGATTGTAGCAGCACAAACATAACAATCCATTTTCAAATCGTGCAAAAGTAGGAAAACAAATCACTAGACAATAAATGTGAATTAAAAAGTGTCTAGGAGTCTCATGTCAGAATGCAGGATGCTCTCTTTTCAATCATCATTATAATAATTAATCTCTTTTAACTTTTGTTAAGTATTTAATCAGTATTAACTATTACTAACTTTTCCAAGCATCATAATTAGCATCTCTGATACTTTCCACTGGGTAAACAACACTATTCTTAGCCATCCTCAAGCCATATTTTGAATTTTAAACATAATGTTTAGGCTGCTGCTTAACACAACTGGTATCTTCACTGAACAGTTTGAAGCCAGCATGATAATTAATGTCTACAATCACAACATAAAGTTTAAAAGACAAGTGTTCCTCAGCATTCACAAATGGTTGTAACAATTCTTTTCTGAAGAATACAGAAACGATTTTCTGTAAGGATATTCTTAGCAGTCAGTTTACCATTTTGATTCTCCAGGAATTCTGGAAAATAGAAGAACTCTGGGATAAGTTCCTTGACATCATTGGGGTTGTCCATGAGTGCCTGCCAAGTAGCAGGAATAGAGTGGAACTGTCTGTCAGCACAGTCAAATCTGCGGATCACAAAACTCAGGTTAGACTTTGATGGTTCCCTCAGTAAAATGACAAGGAAGAAGCAGGAAGGGGCTGCTTATTCGCTCAGCATACCTGCCACTCTGAAGCTGGATATGAAGCGTTGTGAAAGGCTCTACCCGAATGAGGTAATGCATGACACCAGCAGCATTTGAGTAATGTGTCCCATAGTGAAATTTGTCAATCATCCCAAGAGGATCCTCGAAATTCTCATATCTAAAAAAAGAAATCTTTATTTATAAAACTGAGCATTATAGTTTATTTACATGTAGATTATGCTTATTCCAGGCAAAGATTCAAAAGAAATTACCACGGAAATCTATAAGAAAAATATGTTGAGTTCTATTAAACATGAAGATTCCAAACCTTACTTAGAAAGTCCCTAAGAAAAAGACTGCTTAAAGATATAAATGTACACCAGGTGAAGCATTTGCATGCCTGTTGTACTCTTCCCTAGGCATTTGCTATCAGCTGTAGAAACCAGACAAAGGGCAGACAGCACCGATGACTTTATACAGCAGACCAAAACACCCCAGATCACTAAACTGAATCTTTACTAGTGAAGAGACTCATGATGGTTTCCTGCAAGATTTAAGAAATGTGTGACTGTGTCAGGATGCAGAAGAGATCCTGACACACTCATGCTCATTTCCCTTTCTACTGGCAAACTCACTCTACTATGCCACCATCTGGCTGATACATTCCTCAGCCTCACTAAGCTAGTAAGAGAAATTCTACTTAAACCTACGACTAGAGAACCCATTTCATTACAGTTAGGATAAGAGCCTTATCATTCAAAGAAAATCCTCCATGTTCCAAGTTTTCAGAAGAATTTGGAAGACACCTGACTGCAATCTGGTATGATAGCACACTCACTACCCACACTAGCAAAAAAGGAAAGATCACCACACTACTGTGTGAGTACCTGTCATTTGAACCTACAAAGGACTTGACAAAAGTCATTGAGATGTATTTTATTTTGAAGATAATAATCTATGCTTGAAAAAAAGAGGAAGCACAGATTTATGATCAATGCTACCTCCTAGCACAGGCAGCTCAACTCATCAGTATGATTTCATATTCCTTATCCTGAAGCAGACATGGGACATGTTATGTCTTTTCAAGCTGCTGGGCCATTAAATTGTTTCTACAGCCTTTCAGTTTTTCATCTCCACAGCTGATAAACAACTGAAAATGTACAGCACTGAGTCTTGTCCTTTCACTGCCATATAACTGAATGCCATATAAAATAGTCCGAATGCAGCAGGAACAACAAATTAACCACCTTTGCAAGTGCATCTCTTATAAAAGCAGCTTTAAAAATCTCACTGTCACAACTTTGTTTTTTAAATGTGTTATTAGCCTGGAAGCTCAGAAAGGACAGAGAAATATAACCAAGTGTTCAAATACATACTTCTCTTTCACAGTCTTAGCATTCTTCTCATTTACCACACCTATGGGTTTGGACAGGTCCCTAAATACTGCAGGATTATTCAGGTCCAGTTCTTCTGAGGTGTAATCTCGTAAAATCCAGGGAAACTAAAAAAAAAAGTCAAATATCAGATAGAGATTAAAAACACATCTTTCGAAAAAGAAAAAACTTGGGCAAAAATTTTTAAATTAACTTTTTTAATTACCACAGGATATTGAGCAAGGTCATTGTAAGTTCGTCCTGCCATGGTGTTCAGCTGAATAAGGTAGTCAAAGTTGGATATTTCTCTATTTACCCATTTCTGAAAGACAAAGAAAGATAAAATGGAATTCACTATATCAAATACATAATTATTTCAAATTACACATCTTGTCTGTATCTATCTGCCAGAGGATAGCACTGGCAAGGGAAAAGCACAAAACCACAAAACTTGTATGCAAGTCCAGGTTCAATTTCTCATAATAAAGTTTATTTTCCCTTTGATTCAGTGATTATGCTATCTATATTTCAATGAAATCAGGTCCTGACTGGTGACAGTACTGATTCAAATAGAGAGCAGCAGACAATTAGCAGCCTTGATAAAAAGGAAAAGGAAAAGAAAAATAGAAATAAAAGAAACAAAAAGAAGGCATGTAAACAGGTACTGATAAAAAGGCGAACAGAACTTTGAAATCCATCAGAGTGCTAAGATCAAACTTTATTTCTAAATTATTCTCCCACTGGTTAACAGTACAGGAACTTGCAAACCAAACTGTCTGTGTGCACCTTTGTTTGCTCCATTATCATATTCTAAACCAAAGAACAGACATAGCTGTGTTCAGAAGGGCTCAATATTCATCTGTGGAGTGATGGATATGTGTCATGACAGATGAGATTTTCTCTGTGTAAACATACAACTCAATAGTTTTTATTGTTAGGAAAACAAAGAACAATCAAAATATTTCCAATATTTTAGCGTTGTTTGTAAAGCTTCCTCCCTCAGAGAAAACAACTTTGGCAGGAAAAGATGGAAGATAACAATACATTTACTACATGTAAAAATTTATCTGTGTTTATGGTAATAGGGACATTCTGACGTTTTCCTTTTTTATCAATATTACTAATCCCCACTTAATCTTCATGTGGGTTTTGTTGAAAGCTCCATCATGAAAAGACAGCAGGGAAAATTATTTGCACATCTAGTGAAAGAAGTTTCAAAACGTGCACTCATGATGACAGACTAAAACCAGAAGCAAATCTGCCACGTTTTACATTCAAGTTAAAATGCCTGTCAATCACATCAACCGAGCCTGGCTATACTCAGCTACCTGACTGTAAACATAAACCAAACCATTCTAAAAATATCCATGTGAAAGTTCAGGGACCAGGCTGAGGGCACAGAAGTTGGCAGTTGCCATCTAAACACCAGGGGATTCCTTCAAAAAGCAGAGGAATGCTTTAGACCATTTAGCTGAGGCCTCATACCTGCATTAAACCTGAAGCTTTGAAAAGTTCCTGTGGAGATCTCGTCCCAGAAATGTTTGGAGAACGCAGTGACAATATCCGACTATATACTTTGTTTCGTACCTGTTAGAAAACAGCACTGATAAAACAATATTCTGGAGACCGAAGCTGACAATTAAGCAACTCATGTGCTAATTAAAATGTGAACTAAACAGGACGCAGTTACACTTTCAAGTACTTTGATCTCTTGCTGTTAAAACATTTGCGCATGGCTGGATGTGACGTCCTTCACATCAAAACCTAACCACACAACATTTTCTAAGAGCTGTTCATAAACTGACCCACTAGTATGTAACTCATCCTAAGTTCTTGAAATTTATCTTAGTCTCTCATAAAAAGGATCACTGATATTACTCAGAGAGGAAAAAAGTTCACCAATCCTTAACCATGGAATAGCAATGATTTCCAATGTTGTAAAAAAGGAAGTCCACTTTGATTTGTAATTAATTTGCTCAATCTTTAAAAGGATGTATAGGCATCAAAACATTTAGATTACTACTGATGTAATTTTAGTTAAATAATCATTCTGTATAACGCAGAGAGAGAGGAAAAAGGAGAATCTTATCTATCTTTTCACAATTAGTAAGTTTCTAGATGCCAGACTGAGGTTTTCAGAGACTGCAGTCTAGTTTTTCCATAATGACTATGTAAAGCAAACCTTTTGCTACTAGTGTTACAGTATTATGAAAGATACCAGACTCAAATACAATCAGTGAACATAAACTTAACCTTGTGCTAATCATACAAATCCATTAAATTTAGGAAACCCATACCTCCTTATTGAAGTTGAGGAAATAGTTGGTTTGATCCGTAAGGAAGATCTCCAAAGCCGACCTCCTCAGGTTGTACCGACGCAAATGGATCTCTCGAATTTGAGAAAGGTGCCATTTGAAATCAAAACCTACCCCTAGGAAGAGCACTTCGTTTATTGACTTGCAATATATATTAAAAAAAACCCCTTTTTCATTTAGACACAGTGCAGTACCAGCTTCAATCACCTCAGAGTTATTCCTAGAAAAGGGAAGTCTTATAGCTGACTTGATTAACCATTTTGCTAGGAAACTATGAACTTCAGATATTGTTGTGCTGAAAGAAATGGAGCAAGAAATATCTGATGGAACGTAGAATTTGCTTTTGCTTCCTGATTAAAGACACATTATAAATATATTCTGTTGACAAAAGGTATGAACCAAACTAACCCCCTTTCCTTTCTTAAACAGGCTCAAATCAAATGTTTTGATTTCCCAAAGGCTGAACATTTTGGTATACTGATTTGGAAAATGTTACTATTATTTGTCCAACATTTGACTTCAGTGTTTTCATAGCCAGCTGTGTACGTCCTATTAAAGTTCCCTACATTAATACTGATGGCTAATGCTTACATACTACTACTTTTTAATGAATGCACGAGTAAAGCATTATTTGTCAGGGAGAACAGAGAGATGCACTTTACAAAGCAAATTAGAGGTAATAACTTTTCTTTAGCCAGCAGGTTTTTTAGTAAGTTATTTTTAAGAAATACTAAGAATAGTGAATCAATTTACCAGCTCAGAAAGTACAGTTCCAGATTGTTGATTCTGAAGGGATCAATCAGCCACTAACCATCAAGTGCAATATTAATTTTAAGTACAGAACAACAACTTGTCTCTTAACAATTATTTTGACTGGTTTTCAAAACACAAACTCAGCCTACTAAAAGCAGAATGCTGAACTTGAAAATGAAGAGATATTGATCATGCTTACCTTCCTCTTTTTCAATGCTACCATCAAAGAAATAGATGTGCTGGGTAGTGACCTCTAGCCTGCCTGGTATCACGTCAATCACTGTAATGAGTTCACAGTCTTCAGACAATATTAGCTTTTCTTTCTGACTTTCCTCATCCTTCTCATCCCTGCAAGAACACCACTAAGTGTTACAGGGTTGGGTAGATTATACTGTTGCTTAGGTCCTTGGTAAGAGCACAGTTCAGAAAAGAATCAAATTTGAATGGCATTAAAATTACAACATAAACAATTATATAAAGCTACTTTCATCAGCAGTCTTGAGTGTTTCAGACTAGACCACAAACAACATTTCATAGCATTGCTCTTCAGTCTTGATACTTTGGTCTCAGGCACAACAGACTTGACTTCCCCTGAAGTATGAAAACATCAGGCTGCATTTCCCTTTCTTACTTTATTGTTAGGTGCTTAAATTCTCTGGCCCAGAACAGAGCTGAGTTCCAGTTCATGCGACTAAAGTTATTTTCAGGGTTATTTTGCCATAGTCTATAGCAAGCATTTAATAACCTTTAAAGCACAAGATATATCAGTATCACTCAGAGTGCCAACTCTCTACTGGATTACAACAGCACAGACACACAGAGATGCATGCACAACATGACATGTCCAATTACTGAAGCAAAGCATTTGCTATCCTCCCTCAACTGCCCTTTCCCTGCTCTCTCTCCCCTGCCCATTTTTTTTGGTTGCAGTCACACAAGTGACATGAAGGAAGCACAGCAGGCCTTCTCTCTGGAATCCTCCTAAGCACAAGGCACTCTCCCGCACATTAATGCCAACCACACAAGTTTTCATGCTATGCAGCTGGCAGAAGAGTGAATGGCCATGGCAACTATGGACAAGAGGCAGTTCCAGTCTGGTCCACGTCCTTACTGGGCAGATTGCCTCTTGAGAATTATAGCCAATGTACATAGTAGAAAAGCCTCAACAGTTCTGTAGCTTCAGCTTCAGACCAACTGCGAGCAGTGAATCACTAATGGATTCTCACAAACACCTACTCTGCCTTCTTCTCCCTGGGGCTTTTCTTGTCTCAGTGGTAATAATGATAAACCCAGCGGTAACTTTGCTGACAAAACTGCCTGGATTGAATTAAAGCCAGACAAAGAAAGAGGGAAGCTTTGTATGCTATTCCATTTCCAAAGCTGTTTCTCGCTCCTTATCCCTAGCACAGAAACAAATGACAATTGTTCTGTTCTGGTCTACTTACAAATTGGAACTGGCTGCTGTGTCTTCTTCTGGTAGTTCCAGAACATCATCTTCCAAGTCACTCACTTTCACCTGCTTCACCACCTCCAGAAGCAGAGACTCACTAGAGGGCTGTGTCTGGTGCACACCTATCATAAATAGACATAACAGCTCAGAACGTTTTTTTGCTACAATACTTTTGGAAATCTAACCTACTAAGTGTGTCTTCTACAGCTGAATGTTTGTTTTAACCAAGTAAGAAGCAACTTAAATATTTTTGTGGTTAGGAAGAACACTAAAAGAAGTCCTTGAGCTACACTTAAAATTATGACAATATAAAGGGAACACAACACCTAAGAAAAATTTAACTTAAATTCTGATGTGGACACTTTCCAATTAAATATTTTGCAATGTTTTTCCAGACACTGCTAAAGCATGCAGATTTAATAAAAATGCACTGCATTTGCTTTTTGGTTATGCGGATTTACAAGAGTATTTTGGGGTTTTTTTTTGCTTGAGCCTTGATATCCAATACACCAAACTTAACAGTGACACCCCTAACTCAGCTGTTCAGCATACTTCTCAAGCAAAGTACTTCACATCTACACATTTTAATCATAAACTCTAAAAGGCTTCAAACAAACCCTGCTTACTCTGATCTCACTGCTTCTTTCTTGAAGAAATAATCTCGTAAAAGAAAGTTGTGTGACTGCTTATTTTAAAACAAAGGAGTTAACTTTTACTTATTGTGCAGCAAAAACCAACATTTCAATGAACCAGGGCAAAAGAATTCTACTCAGTAGGAAGATGCTGTTTCAGGTCAAAGAACCACTCTAACATTGTAGGTTTTACTATAGATGAAATAAAGAAAAATCAAGATTTAAGTATCCAGCAGGTACTGCTTCTTAAACACAAAGAGGAAAGTGGGTATCTTTCTTCGGTAAGTACTCAAGTGAAATAGCAAATACAACTTTACCTAAATTATCTCTCAGGTCACTAGCATCCTGATGAGAGTTGAAGTTGTAATTCTGCACCAGTTTTAGTCTCATACGTGAAAAATTTTCCACATTTGAAAGTTTCCAGTGAATAGGACGCTGTTTCCTAGGAAAACAAGAATATTCATAAAAACAATCTGAATGAAGTAAAGACCTACAGGAACAAAGTGAATACAAAAGAGTGCATATTTAGAAAAATACTGGTCATCCACTTGCATACTGTAAAAACCAGAATTTTAAAATGCAGTTTATTGCTTTTGTTTCACATTGCACCTCTGATCATCACTCTTTATTTTGTAAACAATATTTATTTTCACAGAATCATCAAGGTTGGAAGAGATGGTCAAGATCATCAAGTCCAACTTACAACCTACCACCACCACAATCACCCCAAAATTACTTTCTAATATGTAATAAGAACCTTCCCTGACACAACCTGAAGCTGTTTTCTCTTGTCCTGTCACTTGAGACTGTACATTTCAAGCATGGTTATTGCAGTCAATTTGACCTGGTTTTAACTGATGCCTTGAAGTGGCTACCTGAAAACAGGCTAGACAAGATTAAGAGATAAAAGCAGGTATTTATTTGAAGGGCCTTCAAAGGTACAGCTTGGGAGTGTAAAGCCTACAAGGGGCTCCACCCAAGATGGACCCTGGGTCATGGGTTCTTGACACTTTTATAAGTTTGGGCCATTGCATATCAGGGTTAATTCTCCAATTACAATTTCAGGCAATGAAGTAACTACCCCAAGTTTTCCCCCCTGTTAACAGCTTTAGTTTACATATTTTGGGGCCTGGGACAACAAGGCGTCCTTGAAGTGCAAACCAAGAGATGGTTTGTTATCACAGAATCACCAGGTTGGAAGAGACGCTACGATCATTGAGTCCAAACCATGCCCTAATACCTCAACTAAACCATGGCACCGAGTGCCACATCCAATCTTTTTTCAAACACATCCAGGGATGGTGACTCCACCACCTCCCCGGGCAGAGAATTCCAGTACTTCACCACCACGTCTAACCAGCATGAGGGAACAGTAGCTAACAGGCTATATGAAGTTTCAGAGTTACATACGAAGCAGTACAGGATCCGAAAAATATAAAAGTTAAAACCTAAGGCATCATAACCACATGAAACAGTCATGTGAGTAAATTCCTTTTAAGCATCATATACAGTTTAGGAACTCCAGTCTCACCTTTCAGCCCAAGGCCCACACTCAGAGAACAAGTAAAGCTGGGCTGCTCTCCACTGTCTCAGAGTGGCTGTGTGTTGACTACTAAGCTGTTTTAGCATACTGTTGTACCGCAGATTTTCTTGCCGAGCCTTTCTGCTGAACGGTTCCACAAAGTGCTCCTGAAAGACCATTGCAAGTAAATCTAGCACTGAATTAACTCTGGCCTTGGAAAACAGTTCTGCAGTTTCCAAGAATTCTCATAAAACAAGAAGAAATGAAAAAAGTTTAGCAATAAAACATTCCGAAATTTTAAGGTAATACTTAGGAGAGAAATTTTAAAAAGCTTAGAACTAAAAGAAATAGTGCCACACTTTGATTTAAAGACGTGAAGAAAGCATTATCAATGCTGAATCCACATGAAAGCAATTTTTCATCGTCAGAAAAGCAGTCAGTATTAGAAACCCTATTACAATAGGCAGGATTTTTCTTAAATTCTGGTATTCTAGAATGTGACTCTCATTGTATTTTTCCTTTAGCTACTTGAATAAAATAGACCTACAAGTTTTGTTATTAAGAAAGCAAAGAGAAATGTAACTTCACTGTGATATTTCCTGTAATTACCAGTTAGCTCTAATGCTGAAACTCAGTCTGGACCTTATATAGAAAGGTCAGCTGAGAAGCAATTTTTCCACACATTAAATAAGAACGTTCACTGTTTTAAATGTCTTAATTGTATTGAAATAGGGTTAAAGAAAAAAACCCAAACAAACAGCTCACAATGAAAAACAGGTTTTAATAATTCAAAACACAAATCAAAGAAGATGCAGCTTATGGCTGAGCATATTTCTGCATTGCTGTATGAAAAGGAAGGCCTACTGTACTGAAATAACTGATTACACGTAAGACCCTTAATAGACAGAGCAGAATTAGAAAGCATATCCTAGAAGTCCACATAGTGCCACTCCCCATAAAATCTTAATACAATTAACCTGTTTACAATCACTTGAACTGGATCATCCTGGAATTCATTTTCTCCATCTTTTAGAAGGCAACTCTTGAGAGAGTTCTTTTAAGAGAAAGCACTTGCACTCACTGAAAACCTTACCTGAAATTTAAGCTTACTTTCTCCTCTTTCGCGGTCTCGCTTGTGCATGTTCACCATAAATGCTTCATAACAATCTTTCCAATAAAGTGCCATCTGCTCATTATCATGTCTGAATGAATTCTCTTCATACTGCTTCATATTTGGAATAATCTGGTTCCACCAAAGCAAAATAAAAAGTACCACATGATTTCTGAATGGGTTCGTCTGCTTTCATGGCTGAAAAGAGGGGAAATCATACAAAAAGAATTTACTACTTACATATTTGTCAATATAAACCTGCCACTCATCAGATCTGCAGTATTCTTGAAAGTCCTCAAAGAAAGATGGGCTGCCATTGGTAGGAGGCAATGAAGGAAGATGCAGGTTCATAAAGAGAAGTTCATAAATCTTGGATACCAATGTCCGAACAAGGGGAATCAAAAATGAGTAAGTTTCTGTCTTTTCTTCAATTGACCTACTCAAAATGCCTTCCAACTTCCCCAGGAGGTAGCATGCTTCAGGCTGGCTCTCAATTACTTTGGTCTGAAGGAGGGTGTTCAGTTTGGCTGCTGCCATAGCACAGACCTACAAAAACAAACAGCAAAAAAAGAATGTGATCCTCCTTGAGCACCTCTTTTTTTCCTGCCACTCTTGCCTGCATAGTCCCATCCTCAAACAGAGGCCCTCTACCTCCTTCTTGTGCTCTGGAGGTGGACACTGACAGGACTGTAGAGTAAACCTGCAACTGGTACGCACCAATAAAACGTCTTCCCCATAGAAGGATGAAGGAGTGCCACAGGTCTGCTCACCGGTAGAGCAGCTCTCCCATAACCCACAACAGTTACATCAAATGTGCCCTTGAAACTCACTAGCACTTGCAGGAATTTGCAACAAACCTGTAAGTTGTCCTGTGCAATGAATCCAAGGAGCAGCTGGACTTGTACCTGGGAAAGCCTAATTGCTTCTAGGCCAGCAGAGTACCAGACTGACAGGCTATCCATGAGAGTCACTAGCTCTTCCAAGAGCTATTGCAGGAAACAGAAAATTTGCATAAAATTAAAATACATAAAACAAATTGAAATAAAAGCAACAATAACTACTCTAGCTGGAGACACAATAATTCAAAGAGCTGAAGAAGAGGCTGTATTCACACTTCTAACTAAACCAAACCCAGAAAATCATCCCAGAACACTACAGTTAAACCAGTAATTTGAAGAAATTCCTGATGACAAAAATCTACCTACCCCAGTATGTTAAGTCAAGTATCTCCCCTGAATAAAGCCATATCTATATATATATAAATATATAGAGAGATACATATATGTAAAGAGAGAAAGAGAGAATATATATGCTTGGTGTTTTTCCTAGAAATTAACTCCAGTAAGTTCCATTTCCTTAGAAAATTTAAAAGACTCTGCTCTAGGAGGCACTTCTCTGTCAATATTTAGACAGCAGAAGTGATGCAAACCTTGTGAAAGGTAGGTATTCCCAAGGAAAACAGCACATTTCACTATTCAGATGCATTTGTTTAAAACTAATACACCTTGATATATTCTCTAACAAATTACTTGAATGTTAAATCATTCTGACTGCAATATCCCATTTAGGATATTACAGGGCATTAAATTCTCCCTGGGCACACTGGAAGATAATTTATGAAAGTACTGTTATTTTCAATTCAGAGTTGGCAAGAAGCACAACTCTCATTGCTCCAAAGTTCAGCTCTCATTTCTCATTAGGTTGCCCAACAGAAGGCAAAGCTTTTAACAAGAAGAAATTTTTTAAAAGCAAGCAATTTAAAGCTTTAAGCTATGTTTATTTATAAGCAGGCATTTTGGAGAACAGTGTAGGAATTACTGTGTTAATGACTCTTAACAGTATATATTTTTTTTAAAGAAAGTAGCCTTAAAAAATATTTAAGGATTTCTAGTGAAATAATGATGGTTTTCATATAATCTCTCTCCCCTTTCGCTTAGAAAAATTGAAAAGCAATGACAACTCAGACTGTGGAGGAAGCAAGACCAGTGCCAGAAATTATGCAAGTGTTGAGATAAATTATATGTGGTGAAACTCCAATACGGGTCAAAACCCAGAAGTGACATTTCTCAACTTGCAGCCGAGAGCAGAGTTTTGGCTGGTCTTTCATTCAGGACGCTCAGAGAGTCATAAACGCTGATAAACAGTGCAAAATCTGCTTAGGCTACAACTGATGCTGTTTCGTTAGCTTTTATATTTCTAAGTATTTCTCCAGTCTGAAGAGATCTGGATTCTCAGTAAAGAGTACCACTTACATGCCTGTTTAATTTGCAAAATTAACTATATTCCCTGGGGTAAATATTCACATTTTTATTCATGAAGGGGCACTAATCCACTCCACTATAAATCCTTACTCTGTAATATCTGTGGTTTAAAAACATATGACTAGAAGGGGGACAGTGTCCAAACCAACAACTTTCTTGTTACCATTTCAGCCCATACAGAGTACTTCCATTATGCACTTACTATACCTTTTCTGTCCATAAATTTGAATTAATTAGTCCTTCTGCCTGCAGGAAACCTTGTACAATTAGCAAGAGCTTGAAGGCATTTTCAGCATGTGTAGGGAGAGCTTTTGAATCTCTGTTATCAGTGACTGACCATTCTAACATCTTCTCCAGCAAGCTGCATGGAAAACAAAATCCCAGAGTAAGTATTACATGTTCTAAGTGTAAGTGGCTTTTAAAAAAATCCAATTAAGTATTTAATTGAATCTCTTAGTCTGCAGTTACATAACTGCCATCTTCTTGATAAGCCAATGAGATAAAAGCGATTGAGAGACTCATGAAAACAGCGATAGTTTTAAAACCTTCTGGCCACAAGACACTCCTAAATAGGTGCTGGAATATATTTCTGACTATGTGAAGATACAGCAAAGAAAAGTACATCTTGTTGGGCAACACCCACCCCTTCCCAGCTTCACTTAAGTCCCTCACTTTTTCTGTTTATCCTCAAAAGGGATGAACTGTACACTCACTTGAGTTTTATTTCATCAGAAGGCCGCAGCAACTCGTTAGACATCCCCAGTTTGGTGAGAGCAGAGAACACCTGTCCTCTCTCAATCCAAGCATCATCATCAGATTTTTCAATACCTTTCCACATTATACACAGTAGGATGTCTGTAAGTAACTGTACGAGTTCATTATCACTCCCCTACAAAAGAAGTGAAATATTTAAAGCCCTTTGAGTGTAGAAAACCTTCAAAACATTTCTTATTCATCATAGCCCCTATGCTTTCATGTTTCAATATTTGAAACTCTGCAGTCTAAAGTCCAATGGAAAAGCTCACGAAAACACAAATATAAGAGAATGTGGCTTGCTTGTATGTTGTACAACAAGCTGCCTTTAGCCACCCTTGATTTTTTCATAGCAAGTCTGCTCCATGCCTCCTCTGGATGATAAAGGATGTTTTAATATAGAAGAGGGGTAGAGTTTGCAGTTCTTTGTATGTCGTTTCTTGTGGTTGGGAGGTTGGTTTTATTTTTTGTTTGTTTGTTTTTTTAAACACCAAAGCTATCCCAACTGGACAATCAAAAAAGAAGACACATTACAAAAGGAAGTACCCCTACTCACTATAAAAGAGCCATATTGTTCACTTCTCTGTTGGATGATAGGAGGGACAAAAAACAATTATTTATTAAGGAGATTGAAAGAACAAAAAGAAATTTCCAGCAGTTGGAGAAACCAGTCACACATGGAGTGAGTTACTTACTCCTTGGTTTTCTAATAGAGAAAGCTCAGCAGTGAAGCCCACATCATTCGTAACACCCAGCTCTTTGTCAGGCTGCCCAGAGAAGGGCTTTGTGCTCTCTGTGGGTGAGGGAGTGCTGGGCTGGCTGTCTGTCATCTGATTCCCAACATCAGCCAGTTCATAAGAGTCAACACTGGACAGATCTAAACTCAAATGTGAAGGATTACTGTGCCACAATTCTTCTCGGTCCTCCGAACTAAAAGATATCTCTGCTGTGGATGCATCTTCCAGCGGCATAACAGAGAAATGGGCAGGGACATCCAAGGATTTGTTGTCTTCTAAACTCCACTGATCAAACAGACCATTAACTGCTGCAAAGCTGCCAGCTTTGTCTCCCTCTGTTTTATCAGGCTGATGTTTCTGAAGCTCTTCAGTAGGAAGCTTTTTTCCCTCTTCCCTGGAGGAATCAGTCCTGTTCTCCTTAAAGCCAATCCGGACCTCTGAGTTTTCTTTCAGGAACAGTCTAACCAAAGTGTCCTGCCAGCCCAGCTGCTGAGAAATCTGTTGTGCTGCATCCAATTGGGAATGCAAAAGGTGCGAAATCTAAGGATAGAAGATATCCCATATCTACATATTAATTCTAGCTTTTAACTGCATCCATCTGGCTTTTCAATCAAACATTTTTCAATCTCACAACTTTTTTACTTTTCTTACAACCTTATATAAAGAGCCACAATTGGATAATAAGAAGCAAACAAGCCTCAAAATCATTTTTCCTCACTAAAAATACATATTTGAGAGAAAAAAAAAATTCTCAGGAGTAGGGGAGAAAAGAAGCTATCAAAGCATAATGGTAAGTTGCCATATTTCAGCAACTCTTCTGCAACCATTCTTTCAAAAGTCAGTTATCTCAATAAATAATCCCATTCAGCCATAGTCTAAAAAAAAATTCTTGCATAGAAAATATGCTTGATTAGGAACTATTAAATAGATAAAATTAATAAAATTGCTGTATTAATAGCTTACTGATAGTGTACATTATAGTTTCACTTCTTCATTTCGGGAAACCTTAATAGACTATATGGTGTCTCACTGCTACATTAAGTACTAATTCCAGTGATACGAGCTTTGAGAAAACTCAGTAATTCAAGAAGCCTACTATCTCAAACCTGTAGAAAATACAAGCTATTTGAGAGTCATGATAGAGGCTTCCCTTTTTGTTTTGGCTTTTAAAAGTACTTGAGTACACAAAATGCAGTAAGTGACAGTAAGTGACAGATGGGTTTGATTTTTAAAATAAATCATTGCTAAAAAAACAGTAACAACAAATACTGCCACTGTGTTTTAAAGAAATAATTCAGCTATCACTGTACAGTTTATAGGCTTGAAGGACAGTATTCCAGTTCTAAAGAAGACAACTAACCTTTCTACAGATAATCACTCTCATGTTTATATCTGATCTATGAGCCAGATACACTACAGCTAGGAGATCTTTATAATTCACAGCAGGATCTGTAGGGAAGAAAGAAAAAAGCCACCATAAACGATATTACACAAGAGAATGTAACAGATAAATATTTTAAAATTGCCTTGGAAGTTATGACTGCATCCAAGGATAGCAAAAGGAACAAACTTCAGGGAACTAAGAAAATGTTATCTGAGACCAATGGGATCTTTGAATAGAAGAGCTCTACAAGTAACACCTCTGGCTTTCCTCAACAAAAACCAGGTATGTTTGCCTCTGAACAGCAGGAGTGTACTAACGTTAGACACAGCACTTGCCAATTACCTGCATACAGAACTTGGTTAAGAAGGTTTTTAATAAGAGAAACAGTAACTGGTGATTCATTCAGAAGGAGCCCCAGCCCAGAGTAGCCCACTTCTCTGAGTCTCATACGGTGCTTGCTACGTTCATAAACTTTGGTACATTTCAACATCTCTTCCAGGATCTGTAAGAAAAAGTAGACACAAACGCAAACTGAACACAAAAAAGCATCCAGATCTCTTAAACTTGTGTATGATATAACATGCTGGTCCACAGCTTTTAAAGTTTATTTGGTAAGCTAACTCAAACCATGGATTTTTTTTTTAAGATCCGAATACTTTATTTCAAGAGAATGCTAATTTCTTAGTGACAATGCCATCTAGCTACAGTAACAGAAGAGATAAGAAAAAAGCAAATTTGGATGATTAGTATCTTTGTAATTACATACACTTCTGCAGCCAGACCAATGAAAAACACAAATTTATGTTCGATTGATTAATTTAGGAACATATCATTCAATTCATTACCTTGAACACAAGTTCTCTAAGCCTGTCAGAGTATCTTTGATGCAGTAACAGAGCATAAAGAATATCAGCATTCCCTGGTTCAAAGAGCAATAAAAAAAGCTGGTCTGGGGTTGGACTGGAATGAAGCAGGCTGAAGAGAACATCCAAAATTCCACAGAGCTACAAAATTAAGAGAACTAAATTAATCCACAGCTTATTCAGATTTCACGCTTTGTTTTAGGAAAATTTTCTTGGTTTTTAAGTTTTACCTTTGCTGGTTAATAGACATTTTGTTGCTCATTATTACTGCATTTAAACAATTTTTAATACTTTTTTCTCTATATAGAACACCTTATCAAATTAAGCAGAGACACAAAGCAACTTCAAGTGCTGCTGATGTCTACAAAATAGAAACTACATCATTACAACTCCTGATGAGTTGAAGTTCAATTCATTTGGTTTTGTAAACTAAGATAGGATGTGCCATTAGAAAAGTTATCTCAGCTACATCTAAACACAACCACGCATCAATTAACATTTTGCTTGTGGTCGTTTTCTTATTTGTTCATTCTTCTTTTAAGTACACAAGGCAAGATTTCTAAATGCCAAGATGCAAAACCAAAACATGCACAGCTTAAACTATTAATTTATGCCATGTTGGATACCTGCTCCTCGTCACTGGTGGCAGCTATGTATCCTACAATGCTCTGAATTTCTTCATGTGTTCCACCTTTGCTCAGGAAATATTTGATCAGTCCATACAGGGATGTCCGTATTGTTCTCAGGTCATCAGGAGCCAAATCACTGTCTTTACAACCAGTCCTATAAGCCAACAGACCAGAAAGGCAACCTAAGCAAGTTCTTCATGGCTCATTAACAGCAATTTCATGGTGCCGGTTTGGCAGTTTTTCATCTACCCAGGTATCAGGAGCAAGTTTTCAATTTTTACTGAACTCAAGCAACTGAATAGGAATAAGCAGATCAGACTCAGCAAGTCTATAAAAGCCCTGAAATGTAAACTTGTACTGATCCAGATTTGGTCAGGATTGCAGGTTCCCAGCTCCCACAGGAAAGAGCAAAGTCGCTAGCCAACCTTCCTCAAGCACATAGCTATATTCCTAAGCAGATATAATTCATCAGCACTGAAAGCTTAAAATTTTAAATTTCTAAAGGACTCTTACTTCAAATTCTACAAGTATTTAAAAGAACTTAAAATGCTAAACTTTTTATAATGGTAATGATCTATGACTTAATTTGCATTGTTGAACACAAGTCCTACGATTCTGTAATTTTAATTATTTTTACAAGCACTCCTAGTGACATTGACAAACTTTACATCATCTTAGCATAAAAATTCAAGGCAAGGAAAAGTAATAAGTCAGATGGGAAAAAAAATTAATGCAATTTTGTGAATTAAATCAACCACCAAAATCCAGCCTGCAGTTTTATTTAATAATTTTCTCACTAGAATGATGGCAAAAAACTCCAAGAGCCACATACAATAAATGAGGAGTTGGAAGTAGTAAAACTCATACCCATAATAAATCCTGAGTGTGTCCAGAAGAAACTGCACACCATACTTCTTTCTGAAGAGTCTTCTACTGTCTTTGATGATTGTAGAAAGATACTGTATATGTCCTACAACATAAAGTTTTCTTTTAGAACCAAGATAAAGATTTGTGTCATGTGAAGAGTCCTGTATCTTCACACTGCTGCCCGAGCCCAAGAGCTCACCGATTCTGAAGGGAAAGTCACCACTGTTCCAGATATTGAAGTCAAAAAGTAAGTGTTGATACATCTGTTGCAAAAGCTGCGTGTTCTTTTCTACTGAGACTTGTTCTATCAACAACTGTACAGCCATCAGTACATTCACATCCATTAAGATTCTTGGCACCTTGCAAAATAACAACAGGTGTTAGCACTCAAAATACTGAATGTCCTAATAAAATTTTATTTTAAAAAATGGAAGTTTAAGTTTCTTTTATCTTCTACACCAATGTCTGCTCCATTAAAGCGATACAAGAAACACAAAAGTAGTCTAGTTTGAATAACCAAACAACTCAGAATCAGTATCAAAAAAAGCAGAACATGAAAAAAAAAGAAACGTATTTCACTTTGCAGATAATGACCAACTGCTCACACCTTTTTGCTTTCAGAAACACAAGAAAGAAAAGTACTTACTAAGGAGGCCTTTAAAGACCCTGGCATCCTGCCTATGCTTCAAAATAATCAGGACCTCATCCAAAAAATTCATTACTAAAGGATGTTTCTCAAGTTTGCTCACCTTCTGTAACAAGGCTCCTAGGGTGGCAACTCCATGGGAGTGAATGAGATTTTCTTGATTAACCTGATGTCCCTGAATAAAGTGTTTTATCATCAAGATGAAAGTTGCGATTATGTTCTTCTCCAGACGCGCTTCTGCAGAACAGAACAAGAGTAGCAAAAGTCTTATGGTTTATCATTGGATCACTGCATAAAAATAGAGGAGAAAGAGTAAAATCAAGTGTTTATATTCCTACTATTTCCTGAACTTCTCAACTCCTGTTCCTTAGCTGTAGACTGTCTTTAGATTTTTTTTCCTGTGCAGAATCATAACCATTCCATGCCTCTCCAAAAAAAGTGGTCCCAGTCCTGACTTCAGTTGCTTCATGCATGGCTGCAGGTTACAAACTTCTTTGTTACAATCTTTTTGCATATGAGGCAGTTATTTTCCTTCTGCTGCAAACTGACACTTTCTAGCCATGGTATGCAAAAAAAAAATTAGAGACAGAGAGAAAAAAATCTATTTTTTTACTTTAGTCCACCATTCCATCTTTGAAACAAACAAAAAAAGTCGTGTTTTCCCTTGCAAGGTCTGATTTCTCAGTGGTTTTTGTTAAGGTCAAAGTTAATTCTCAATATTAGCAAAGTTTTTAAAAAAATCTATTCTTAAAGCATCCTTTCGGTTTCTTTTGATTTTAATCCAAAATGTGACTATGTGTGGAAGTAGTAGGAGCCTGAAGACTTTATTAAGAAAATAAAAGTTTGGTTAAAGGCTAAATAAATAGTACAGTTCTGATGCTGCTGTCTCCATGTGGCTGTGTGATCCAGCACTCAAGTTGTAGGAAAGCTTCTCCTATTGATATTACTAGGTTTTACATCAAACGTAATTTCTGAAAATAATCAGAGCAGAAATTAAAACAACGTCATACCTTGGCACCTGTAACAGTAAGCCATTTAAAAAAAAACCAAACAGCGCTGTTAAATATAGCTATACTTGAAATACGTTATATTATTTTTATATAGTGCTGAACTCCTGGTATTCAGTATCCATGTCAGGAATCTAGGAACAGAAAGAGCCTTTCAGCTTTACATAGGTACTCTGGAAAATCCAGCACATAATAAACAGCTTTCTGTCATTCACAAAAAGACTTGTAAAATCAAGCTTAAAAATTATTTCACTTCAGCTGCACTTTCCTACCTGATGCCTTTGTGGATGGAAACACCACCCAGTCACCCTCTACAGGAGTTACTAGTTCTGGAGGCAGAGTTTCCCCTTCAGACTTCTCAGGCACCTGTCCACCAAGAAAGCTGATCTGCTCCAGCAACGGAAACAGCACATTTATTCCACCAATGCAGTTGATCATATCCTGAATCAAGAGAAAAGGCAGGAAAAACATCACCACAAATAAAATTCCCTCAAATATAGCAAAAATTTACTCCACATACAGGAGTACTCACAAACCAATCAGAATGTCTCACAGGCCACTTCAAAACTAGCTTGAAACACTGTTTAACAACAGGATTGCTCAAGTTCTGGCCATCACAATTAACGTGGGCCATCCTGTCGGCTCTTGTTCCGAAAGTACATTTTTTTACATTTCCTTCCTCCTCCCCCCACACAAACACTGGAAACTGAAGGATAAAAAAACTTAGAAAGAATCTTCTGCTAAATATATTTGAAATACAGGAAAAACATTTTTCTGATTTTTAAGTTACTTGCAGCAAGAAGTAAGAGAAGACTGTAAGATTATACACATCTCTGCTTTAATCATCTTCCTGCAAGATTTCAACTTCAGGCAGTTAAAAAATAATACAATCTGATTTTGTTTTTTAAAATAACTCTACACATACATCAATTCTAAGCCTCTCCTTAAAATTCAAGTCTCCAAAGTCCCCTTTTTTCCCCTCCTCCTCACAAGCAGAGATAGCACAAGACAGTCCCTGGAGGTGTTTAAGGACAGACTGGATGTAGCACTAATGCCACAGTCTAGTTGACAAGATGGTGTTCAGTCACAGGTTGGACTTGATGACCTCAGAGGACTTTTCCAATTTAATTGATTCTGAATTCTGTTATTCAAACAATGCTTCTTGTGGTAAGGTATAATACATTCAAATCACAAGATTTCTAGAAGTGATTCACAACCACTTCAAATCAAACCAAAATCAGGATCTTAGCAAGCTGCTCAGAGACACCTACTCATTTCCCCAGCTTTGTCCAACAATAATCATTGTGGAGTACAAGTACCCATTACTGGGCAAAGAGGACAAACTGAAGTATTCTAAAACTATTCATATCACAGCAAAATTAACTATTAAGTGTCTGAATTTTCTTAACATTAGTCTCGACAAATGATTGTAGAGATACGCACAGTGGATATGTACGTACATATGTGTAGCTCCAACAATAATTCCTTATTAATTAGTTTGCCAGTATAGTCAATTGTTCACTCTTCTTGAAAAAAAAGCAGGTCTTATTTATTTGTTCATATATTTTCCTCAAGATGAAAAAATGTAGTATTCTACTGACAAGTCACAAATGTTAACTTAACCCTACTAATCTTAATCTAACTCAGAGTTTATGATGGCAAGAAAACCATGATAGAATTCCCTGGAGATGACAAAATGCTCTCAATACACAACATGCATTCAACATTATTATGAAGAACAGTCAGCTACCACAAAATATCTTCATGTACTGTGACAGTGGCCCTCATAAGTTCTCAGTAAATGTAACGTAAATGCAACATTACTCCAGCTACAGCACTAGCCCATTAATTCTCAGTATAAAAACACTCCTGTACCTGCTAAATATAATTTGCATTATGACAATAACTTCCAGCATTCCAAAAGTTAGATGAAAGCACAAAACCACTGCCATTTTTACATCAGGTTCTGCCTCTTTAGAACATACTTACCTTGATGTCCCAGTTCACTACTTTGTTTCCAGTTAGTCTTCCATGTAAAAGATTCGCAGACAGGTCAAGACAAATTGGGTTTCTGCAGGCCTGTTAAACAAATGAAGAAGCCATGATATCATGTAGGAAACAAATTTACAGATGCTCGAACACAAGATTTTGTGCCAGTGTGTTGATATTAAAGTATTTAAACAGTGTGAAACCCCTACAATATATGTTATTTTAGATTTGACATTCTCTATTGCACAAGATAATTCCATCCTTTTGCCTAACATGAACAAAACCTACTATCTCTGCACAAGACTACAGTTTAAGAAAGCTCTCACTGCTCCTTATCTTCCCATAAAAACCACAGTGCAAACACTGAAAGTAATGCACACTGTGTAGTCAAACAGAAATTATGTCCCGTTTCATACCTTCGGTGTATAATGAAGCAGCACCTTACTGGGGAGGTCTGCTACTTCAGCTTCTTGAGACTTCCATGGAGTTAAACAGTTTGGACCTATTAAAAAAGGTATATAAAATTATATAACATATATTTAAGAGTCCACTGGATATTAATGTTGCCCTTTACAAATTTTATACTACCAAACTTGTTGGAACAACAAACAAGACTGTCTGAACCACATCTATTTGAGACATGCTTTGAAGTAGAGTGTCTATGACTTAAATCATTCATTTCAGAGGGTCTACTTAAAAAGGAACATATTCTACATGAAAAGCTAAACTACACAAAGAAGAGGTGTTACACATTCAAACAGCTCTAATGTTTATCTTTACAAATACCTATCTCATATTTGTCACTAATCTCTGTCATCAAGCCTAAATGCCCAGAAAATAAGTAACCTTCAAGATAGTTTTGTTCAGCAATACAAAATATTTCCTTCAAAATGCAACTGTTTTAATGCTAATCTGTAACAACTTTCAGAGTTGTTCTGTAATCTGTAATAGCTTTCAGAGTATTTTCTTTAAAATTACCACTTAATTATTGATTCTTACGGAAAAATCCTCAAGCATAAATCACCTTTAAGTGGCCTATCAAAATAAGGGCAATACTTAAAGAGTCTCAACTATAAACACGTGTAAGCAAATAGTAGCAAAAATTCAGAACTTACAAGTGAAATTATTACTTAACATTTTAATTTTGGCAGGTCTGTACAGATGATAAACAGATGAGCTTATGCAAATATAATATTCTTAAATCAAACTTCATAACATACATATTAAATGTTAAGCTTATTTGCTTTAAAGCCCTCTCACTTAGGTCAGCTCTGCAGTTTTTCTGGATTGTAAGTTCTTCATTACGTGTCTGTGTAAAGCAAAGCTTAGTGGGGTCTTGTTCATAACTTCTTCCTTTCACTTCACTAAAACCAGTACAATCACCACTTACCTGCTAAATATAATGCTTTCACCTGAGAAGGCTGCAGTGCTTCATGAAAGATAATAACTGATCCAAGTTGGCCCTCCAAAGATGTTGGACACCCCCATTCACTGTCCTGAGTCCCTGCTGAGATCATCTTGGTGATGAACTCTGGTTTTCCAAGCACCCCACCCCAACTTCCTGTAGCAAGAATGCCCCCAAGAGATGTCCGATGGGGCATGATTGGGGAGGAAAAAGGCGGATCTGGTATCTGAGATGGAGGAGGAGTTGTTGTTCTTTGACCAGCTGAACCAATGCAGCAAGAAGCAAAAGACTGGAGAGTCACACATGAAAGACAGAAAATAAAACACATACTGTAAATCTAAGCTTTAAATCTTAAGACTGCATCTAGCAAATCTGAACTAAATAAATGAAACCAAGAGCAACAAGCCCTGAAAAACAAGCAATCCATCACAGTACGTCAAAAAAAAGATCATATACTTCTCATAATCAGAGAGAACACCCTTTCCCCAACTAAGAGCAATTTGGTTACCTCAACTGCTGCGTGACCTCTGGCAGGAGCACAGCCAGGAAGGATGGTGCTCCAGATACCCCTCTGTAAATACTCCTCTTCCGGATTATGTTCCAAAATACTAGCCCAGCACATCTACTACTGTACATTTTTCGTATCAGTTAGTCCACTCAAATAGATGCCCTCATGGTAAGCTTACTTGCCCTACTTTTAGTTACCTTGAGATTTATAATCTTGAGATTTATAATGCTTATCCTACAGATGGGCCAAAATCCAGAGTTTTATCTCGAAATGAAAACCACATTTACTCTCATTTTTAAGTTTTATACTGATGTTACTATTACAGCATCCAACTTAACTGTTTTCTCAACATACTTAACAAATATCAAATCAGAACTTAGAAAAGAGGGAAGAATGTTGGGTGTTGTGGCCCAGTTTAATACAAATTTGTTTCACAAAAGGAACGAACAATGCTTACAAAGGAAACTAAACATGACATATACTCATTTTGATGGCTAGTGTATTTTTTTAGGCTAAATGTGTACACATCCAAAATGGTAAGATTAACTGGATGTAAACTGCTTATCCAGTTACCAAATGAATAAGGCATAGCATATTAAGGAAACATTTAAAAAATACAAGTAAAAATATAAGAAAATACTGAAAATAACAGGGAATATTCCTCACTGAGTACTGCTGCATCAATCCTGCTGGCAGAGCTGCCATTTATTATGATGTCATCATAAATTACATCAATATGCTCAGGCAATTATTTTGAGGAAAACCCCATGATTTAATCAATGTCATACGGTGCAGTTTTTTGTTTTGTTTTTAAACTGACATAACTAAACAAGCATTACTTAATGGTTAGTTACACTCCAAAACTGTATTCTGGACAATATCCAAAGCTGAACATTATTAGTAATTGGCTAAACTCTCATTGTTGTCTTGAGAGCTCATCCTACCAGGCGTATGGCTCAGAAGGGAACTTACTTCATTCATAGCAGGGAATCGAAGCGGGGCAGAGACCTTCTGCTGTCCGTTGACGTAGATATACACCAGGCTCTGACCAAAGGGCCTCTTCCCAGGCACGTGAACAATAGTTATGTTGTGCTGGTTATGCAATAAAAAATAATTAAGTCATTATTAAGAACAGTGAAATTATTATATTAAACTATTTAAATTCATCTCTACTAAGCTGGTGAGGAAAACGCTTAAGAAAATACATCCAAAGCATCAACAAGAATATAAAACCACCTGCTGCTTCCATTTCAAAGTACTAAATGTAACATTTACATGTAAACAGGTTTTTGAAGAGAAAGATACAGCTCTTCCATAATAACATACATCAGTTTTTAAGTATGGGAATTGAAAAAGGCAAGGCAGAAACTCCACCACAGCTAATTTATTCATATAGCACCACAGCCACTTATGCTTCTTTTAATTTAATATAAAAAAAGCTCTAATGCTGTAACAAGCTTAATCAATAAAAAATGCCTAATAACACATGCATAAGTTAGCTCAATCAACAACTGATCTATGTGAAAACTGCTTGCATTATTTGAGATTAAATCTGCTCTTATGCAATGAATTATTGAAATATTATAAAATAGACTATTCATAAAACGATAAAAAAAATAGAATTTTGACTTCTGAGCTAACAATACAATCCTAAACAAAGTGTTTGTCAGTATCAAATCTTACCCAGAGAGAGTCAAAAAAACAATGGTCAGGTAGCATCACTGTTGCATATTCCCTCTTTGTGCACACTGCAACCACCAATACCCCCGAGCACGTAATAAAGGCTTCAAACCCCATACCACTTCCTGTAAAAAAGCTACAGAAAGGTAAAAAGACACAATCAAGGACTTGCTTAATCAAAACTACCACCTAACAATACATTCATTATGGAGAAAATCCATTCAAGCTGCTTGGCAGTAGTCCAATATTTACTATGTGACTGTCTGTTACTCTTCTTATTAAAAAAAAAAGACCAAAAATACATTTTGTTTGCTTCTGAATGTTAGTACTCAAAAAGTTAAAATTATATCAAGAATCATTCACATCAATATTCACTGTTTAAGCACTATGAAGATGTCTTCTCACTGTGCTCTTATACAAACCCAGAGTTCACTACCTTTACAAAAAACTGTGAAGTCTGTTCTGGTTTTGGGTGGGGGGTTGGATGGATTGATTTTTGTTTTTTAATGTTGTTTTGTTTAAGCAATGAATCTTAACACAATTTGGAGTTATGGATGTTGAAACCATAGACGACAAGACATCATAACAGAGAAACTACACGGTTATTTCTGTAACAGAACCTGGCTCTAGTGACAGATGAAAGCTCTCCCTTTCCCAGACTAAGCATTATGGATTGCCTTCGATGAAGATAAGCAGAAGCACCACACGTCACAGGGTACCATATGTCACAGGGCACAGATGGCCTACATCTGAGCTGTGGGTTGTAGCAGTTACAGTAACTGTACCTATAGAGCTGCTTCCTCTTGCCACTTTTGCCCGTCGTGCCGGGGTCCACCCGGTCCTGGTCAAGGCAGAGCCAGGCGCTGAAGGAGAATGCCGAGCCCGGCCACCTGTGGATGGCGGGCACGGCGATGCCGGCCATGCTGTGGTGCAGGTTGAAGTACTGCAGGGCGCTGGCCATGCCCTGCTTCCGAGCCATGGCCAGCAGGGCGCGCATCACCGGCACCACGTAGGGGTGAGCTCCCCGGGGCTCCTCCGGCCTCAGCAGCCGCACAAGCTGGAGCAGTTCTTCCGAGCCCATGGACTGGCTCCCCAAGGAACCCAGCAAGGCAATCAGGTTCTCTGCACAAGTGCAGTGGAGCGCCGAGTGGGAATTGAGGGTCTCGATGATACGGATGACCATGTTTGCATTGACACACGTGGCACGACTCTGTCTGTCAATGCAGCAGATTCGCCTCAACCAATTTGAGATGAAAATCTGCAGCTCATGTGATTCTAGTTCTGGAAGCCACTGGATGAGCAGCAATAAGGGCTGGACATTACTAATGCCTAGAATCCCAACAGCCATGTGGTCACCTTCAACAGCCTGAAAAACAGCAGAGAACTCAGACATGAAATGCAGTAAGACAGGTCTAGAAGTACTGCTGAAAGATGTCAGCATTTCTGCATCCAAAGCAGGCACAGCTCACCATATTCATGAGTTCTTCCAGCAATTCCCGCGAGGGTTGACCCAGTGATTTTAGTACCTCATATATGTGTGCATAGCCAATTCTCTCCTTGAAGACCTCCTGAGGATAAAAATTCCAGTCTCACTAACAAATAAAATGGACAAGAATTGCTTGTCTACTGCAGCAGGTTCTAATTTAATGCAGTATTAGACACATAATAATTAGAATGCAACAATTACAGGTTAGAAATCTGTTTTTGATAACCTTCTCATTCTACTGTCTCTAGAATGCTGAAGATAAGAAGCATTTCACTGCAGCACACAGATAAATAAAAGTTCAAAGTTGTATTTTATTAATTACCTATAAAAGAACATAATTACTTTGGTATAATCCAAACGTTAATACTATCCCAAAGAACAAATAGCCTCATTTTTCATCTCTTTAGTGCAAACTATAGCATGAAATGTTTACACTGAAAATTAGAAGTATTCAACTATTAACCTTTCAGTAAAAGATTTTCCTACACCAGATTAAAAACCACCCATCCTAAACACTTAAAAAAATTAGAGGAGTGTTCCAAGGAAGTTTTCCCAAAAACTAATTGATTTTACAAGAAGAAAAAAAAATTAAATCAACCAGCAAAGTTCAAATGGTAGCATCCATTTATGGTTTAATTAATAAACATCCAACACATCATATGGAATGAATACGCTTCTCCTGGCTATACTCTGTGCTGAAATGATTGGGTTTTTTAAAGAATAAACATTTCAGCAGAGGTGAGGTGATTACTTAGGTAAACATGAAAAGAAAAATGTTGCACTAGAAGTACAATTGAAAACTCTACTGACTCTCTGTGAATCCCAGCTAGTCCCCACATCCAACATACAACTCTTCCCAGGCTTTCCAGAGTCAATGGAGAAATAAGCACTTTCAGTAATGCTCTGGAGGAGCATAACTGATCCTGTTTTCTCTCCCTTAGGTTGTACTGCAAGTAGCAACAAAACCAGATGATTGCCACTCTTCCTTTATCTTCCCCTGTACAGTCACATCCCTTTACCTGTGCCAAGACCAGGGAATCATTCAGCCAAGGGTTAAATTTAATGAGCTCAGCAATCCAGGAATAAATGCACTATTTTTCATGGGCTTAGCTTCCAGTCAGAATCACAAACTAACCACAACCCACCCATAACCTACCCATTTACCAAAGCACAAGAATAACAACCAAGGAAGGGCACAGGGCAGTGGCATGACCACCATCTGGACAGCAATACTGTCCTGGCTTAGTTTAAAGCCATATAAAACAACACAAACTGTTGCCTGAAAATTCCTGCAAATATCCACTAAGTCTACCCCATATATCCATGGGAAAAGTAACAACGTACTTCCTTTACAAAGGTTCCAACTACCATTATACTCAGATCTTCCAGTCTTGGTAGAAAGATGACTCAGTGTCCAGGCATCAGACACATATAAAGGGATAAGGAATGCTAATCAACTATTCCTATCTGGCCTGAATGTGTGACTACAATCTGATCATCTCCACTAGCAAGATCCATCAAGATATTGGGATAAAAGCACTAACTGGAAACAAGATCAAGAAGCTGCAAACAGCCCTCTGCATAGACACGTTACCTTTGCAGCTGGAGACTTGTGCATTACTGCTGTGAGGGCTTGAATGGTTGATACTGCCAAGGAGTCCAGGTGTCCCTGAAACACCTGAAAGTAGCAGGTACAGAAGTCATATACAAACATGCAAAGACAATTCAGCTCCAAAATCTGTGCTGTGCCCTCCTGCCAGGAGGGAAACCAAGAGTTTGGTAACATGCTTCAAAAATCATCTCCCCACCAGTCAAAATTTCAAACCCCACAGCCTACAAGGAATTAACATCACAGTAGACAACTAACCATCAACTTCAAGAGGAGAGAAGCATTCACAACACAAACTGCACCTCAAATACTCTGATGGACAAACAAGTTTTCCTCATGCGTCTAATGGACAACCTCAAGAGGGAGGGAGGAAAACATTCAGGAAATCTCTTGAAGTGTGCATGTGTATGCTGCTGGAAAATCAGCACCTGCAGTTCATATAAAATTACTTATTTTCCATCCAAGGCCCTGCACACCAACACAGCACACACAACCCCCTGAAGTAGAAGAGGTAAGTCGTACCAGCACAGTTAGGTGGCTGCCTCACCCATAGCCTCATTGCACTGATTCAACACCCCTCTCACCAATTTAAGTAATCTTTTGAGGTTTTTTTCAATAATTCTTGTTTATATTTATATTTCTATGGTGGTTTTAAGAACAAAAATGTGGGAAAACTCTTTTGCATCCATAAGTAAACCTAATTAGCAACACTGTGCAAACAAACATACTGTTTCATCATCTCTGAAATATTATATGCACCTCAGACATATTTTGGAAGTGAAATGTCAAGAATCAGAAGACTCTATTAGATGTGAAGAAACATTTACACGCGGTTAGAGCATTGTGCTGTGTCCAAAAAAGCCAAACCTATTAGTTAAAAATCAGTTTTTAAATTACCATTCCTTGTACTTAGCAATTTTTTTATATTTTTAATCAGAACAAATAATTCTACTATAAAATTAATACAAAAATTTGCATTTGAAACTTTCCACAGTATTTGTGAAAAGTGAAGCAACAGGCTATTCCTACCTCCCTGATTCAGCCTGTCCATTGTTTTGTGAACATTTGTTCTTGATGACAAGCAAAGAATCAGGACACCAAACACAACCATTGAGATTCACAAACAAGGCCCCAGAATCCATAACACCACAGTGCTGAGACAAAGAGCAAAAAAGAGGAAAAGGAGGGGGAAAAGAATCACCACCAGGTTGAGAGAATTTATTTGGATCCCATTCATGTACTTCACCTTTTCCTTAAAAGAAGCATAACTGATGCTCATTCTACCATCAGTATCTGCAGTTTGAAGCAGATGAATAAAACATAGGCTGAATTCAATCTGTTATTCAGAAAAATCATTTTTCAGAGCCAGGAAATGCTGATCAGTGCAGCATCCTAAGTTCATCTGGCTGCAGAAGGCTTAAGGAGGGTGGTTAAGGTGAAGCACAGGAACCAATTTTCCTATGATTGTGTCTTGACTTCAACTGAAGCAAAATACAGTTTAGGTAGGTACCTGGTCCTCATTCATTTCTGTCAGTAATTTGTTGGTAAGGTCTTTCTCACTCTTGTCTGCCACTTTATTGTTAGCATTTAAAAACAGCTGTTAGAAACAGAGACAAGAATAATGGAAATAATTGCATTAAACAGTTACCTGCAGCCAAATCTGTGGAGGCTGCCTAAGATTTGTATTTCACATATAAAATGAGAAAAAAGAAAAGGGGGGAAAAAAAAAAGCTTTCTCACACAGGTGAGACACAATTGTCCATTAATATTAGTCTTCTGTTAATTCTTAAAATACTGAAGATTACACTGTATTTTTGCTGAAGAGTAATTACTTTTTTTCCTCCCAAAAATAAATGAAAATACGTAATCACTGAGACAAAGAGAGAGATTTATCTGGAATTATACTCATCTCTGGCTTAGCAACTGTGATTTCACTTACAATACGCAACATGACAGAGTTCTAAGCACTTTACTTGTAAGAAATAAAAACAAGAGTGGGGCATTAACAAGGAAATTGATACAGCTGTTTCACCATTTTCCAGTTATGTTTCACCCTAGGTGAAAGGTGAAGATACCTAGACAGAATATTTTCATCTTCAAACAGCACAGTAGCAGAATTTCTGGGACACACAGTCTTTAGGACAGGAAGAACGGCAAAATATCTCTGCCATCATCCTAAGAATCAGACAGGTTGTAAATAGCTTTAAAACACACATACACTTATACTGCATCTTCAGCTAAGGAACTGCTCTGTGTTCAGTAGCTAGATTCCTAGTCAGTTCCTGAATTTGCAAGTTTCAAACTCACCCAAATTCATAATCAATTGCAGTCAATTTGCATGCCAAATTTAGCTGTAACCTAGTCAGAACTACGATTTACCTCCTTCTGTTTTAAGATTCTATTGAGGTATTAAAAAAAAACCCTGACCAAAACGTTTTAGAGGTTCTTTTAAGAAAAAAGAAACACTTTCCTTTAGTGGGTAAAACCTAAGCATTTGTCTTTTCCCACACATACATGTTTCATTCCATTATCTGCCAGGTTAGTCTCTCTGAAGAGGAACAACCTGAGAAATCGACTTCCATAAATTAGGGCAAAACACAGGACAACACATGATATTACTTTTACTTACACAGGTTGTGAAAGCACATAGTTAGAAACACTTTGAAAGGTACATCACAGTCAAGAGCACTTAACAATGCAAAATAACTATAATATGCCTCAGAGGACTGTAACATTAACAAGAATAAGTACGTTACACAAAAGCAAATGCAGACAATGCAAAAATAAAGAGTCCATCAAACTTTTCACATGAGTTACTTCATTTCTCATAAGGCATGTGAAAAGGAAAAATAGATTTTTTTTTTCTACACTGTCTACATGGTTTTAATTCTTCCATTTAAAAGCTGTTCAAAAAAACCATTTTTTTCTTTTAATCAGACATACTGTTAGAGGTCACTGTGCTTGCTCAAAGTCTGACCTCTGAGAGAGTTAAATAGATGAGAAAAGATTCAGCACTCACAAACCAGTTTGTTAAATGACTCTCAGTACAGAATAAGCACTTCCTGATACCTCTAAATTACAGTCCCTCTTTTTGGATATCACTGGCAAAAAGCAACATTCAAATCATCAAAACTAAACCAAGCAGTTTTGAAAAGGTTTTGTGTAGGTCTCTAACCCTAAAGCAGAGTTAAGGAAAGAAAGTTTGCCCATGAGCCTTAAAACCAGCAAATACGAAAAAAAGGATTTACATTTTAGAAGATTGTTATACTGCAAATGACTAGGAAGTATGACTAGAAATATAGCCTTGAACACCCCGAGTGCTTTGGGATATCTATAGCACAAATATTGGTATGGATTTTCTTTACCCCTCCTTTCCATAGAAATTACTTGCATTTCAAGTCTGCAGAAGATCCAATAGCTTCCTGAGTTTCACATATGCATACGGACTCTCATGCTCTCCGCAGAGATGCAGAACATGCTTTCCACACACAGCTTGCTTAGAAACTCAGTAGCAATTTTCCCAAATGATGGAAAAAAAAATCTAGAAATAGGGTCTCCACCCCCAGCTAATAAAGAGAAATCCTAATTCCACAGCTAAATCAGTCTTTGCTATTTGGCTTTGGAAAAGAATGGAGACACAGTATATTTGGAAGTATAAATATACTGCAACACCTGTCCTGCCTCAATCTCTCCCACTTCTCATCCTTGGCGGTATTTTGCTGTGAAAGGCTAAAAAAGCACACTGTGTACCGAACTGGCAGCACTGATCTCTAAACAACACAGTGATATGTGAGACTGTATCCCAGGAAAAAACCTTAAAAGAACATATCTTAAAACATACAAACAGGCAGAATAAAAATAAAAACAGCAAGCTGCAAAAAAAATAGAGCAGCTGTTCCTGCTTTCTTAAATTCCACCACTTGTTTATGAGAGCAGGAACACAGCTAAGAGTCTCCATGAAGAGGTAAACATCACACTGTCAATGATTTTAGAAGAGACTAAAAAAGGAGTTTCTCATAGAGTACAAGGTTAGTACAAAAATAGGCAGAGATTCCCAAACACAGGAGGAGAATGGAAAGGTCAAACAATATATTTTCAGAAGGAGATAATAAAACTACAAATTATTCAAAATACTTCAAGTCAGTTGGCATTCTGCCACTGACTATAATTACAATTAAGACATAATCCAAACACATTTATTTTTAATACATCATTGCACTGAAATACAATCTAATCCAAAATCTAAACGGATTCGAAAAAAATTGCACATTGTAGGTAGCACTGAATTATCCAGCATCAGAAGAGCTCAAAACAGCTATGTCACTAACGTATCACAAAAAGAGAAATAAAATAGTGCAGAGAGTTACTTCATATCTGTGTTCTTTTACACATGGAAAAATAAAATCAGTGCAATCATTGGAAGTTTGCAAATTATGACCATTTGCGGTTGAGATGAAAACCCTAAATCCTATGTACAAAAGGAAAAATTGAAGAACATTTTTAACAGCTTGAGCTCATGTTTAATGTCAGCCACACACTGGACCCAAATATTTTGAAACACTTACAATGGCACACCAGCAAGATTTTTTTAAATGGAAAAACATTCCTCTGAAATTAGAATTCAGACCTCCATCTGGCAGCAGTTGTTAAGTGACTTCCTAGCAATCCAGTGATAGAATATAAAAGAAACAAAACAAAAAACCAAACCCCACAACAAAAACCCAAATAAAAAGGCAGAGGGGATTGATTTTTTCAGTCAGACATACTGTTAGAGGTCTCTGTGCTTTGCTCAAAGTCTAACATCTGAGAGATTTTAATAGGCAAGAAAAGACTCAGCATTGATTCAAAGATATAGCATCATAACAGATTTTAGAGACTGAGCAGGGTCTGTAAAGGTATTTTGCTCAGGACTCAAAGTAAGTAGCAATTGCTTTAACCACAAGACAGACACGAGACACCTCTACTTCATTAATGATAATACAAGGCAGGTTTTGTTCAAAATATGCTGATAAGGGAAAACTTACCTTGCAGTTCTGCAACAGTCGAATGAGATGCTCAAAGCAGTTACTGTTAAGGAAAATTGCCTGCAGAACAGGCCTATCTGTGCAGTCTAACATGGCTGTGATGGTATCTATAAAATTAAAACAGAACTGGCATCAAAGACAAAACACTTCCCAAATCCATCAAGCACTTTTTCCTGCACATTCCATAATACACATCAGGAAAAAATTAGACAAATTATATGCTCTGCAATTTTGATCAAGAATGATATGCATTTTAAGAACAAATCACTAGGCCTAAAGCTAAACATTTTGACACTGTAAAAATTACCATATAGCCTACTATATATGGAGAAAAATTCAGCTAATGAATATCTTTGATTGCTTTGGGGCTCTGTTTCAAGTCATTGCCAATTGTGAGTACATAAGCAGCATTACCTTTTTTTTAAAGCACATGAACACTTCTTTCCTCAACAAGCAATTACTCTGCATTCTACAGCAGCCTTATACTGTAAGCATTCTCCATGGCCACAGTACTGTTCCTCAGTTTTCTTGGAAGTATGGGAAAAGAAACATCTTTATTTCCCATGCTGAACATCAAAACGTAAAAAACTCAAACCCCTGAATGCATACCCAAAAACTTATACCCAACTCTTTCAGACTATTACTTTTGGCCAATGTTTACAACAATGCCACTTGAAAATCAAACTATCACAAAACAGCACCACATGGCTATTTTATTACAGAACAGTCTTACTCTGCAATTACTAAGATTCTGTTAAGTGTCACTTGTTGCCTAGCAAAGTTTTCTCTTTTAATGAAGACTTCCAGTCTATGAACCCTGACACTCCGGTTAAATGGTAGCAATCTGATATGGCTTCTTCTTGTTTTTTTTTATTAGTAAATGATTAAACAAGAAATATCTAAGAAGAAATGTTAGAAATTTTTCAATTGATTAGCCAAGTCAACATTTTTGCTTCAGAGCTACTGTCAAGAAATACTGAAAGGAATTGCACAAGTGGGTACTCACTCAGCATTTGGATCTGTAGTGCTATGAATCTGCTCTCCCACTGCCTGCATCGCCTTGCATTAGGTAAGGCTGAATGGTCTGAATTAAGCAACTTAAAGTAGTTCTCCAATATTGTACTTGTCTCGACTTGGCGCTGGTCAGAACTGCTGGTTAGGAGGATATGGACAACTTCTGTCAGGCACTTCAGAGTCAGCTCTGCCTTCCTGCTCACTTCCTCAGGGTTTCTGTCATCCCAGTTGTCACAGTCTGCTAAAACACGCATCAAGACTTCCATGGTGGCAGGAGATACTGCTTGAAGAGCATTCCTCTGAAACCCATTGAGGCAAAAAAATTATTAAGAAAAATAAAGAGACTTAGAAGAATTTAAATCGCTTCAAATCAGCTGTGTCTACCTGAGCTATCTGAATCATGCAATATGCATTATTATATCTACTAATGCTATGTAGTTATTAAATAACTAAGAAACATTCTACTTGGATTACACTGATGGCTATAGATGAGATGCATCCCTTCTTGTTCACTCAAATAGGCTCTCTTTTTCAAAGGGAATACTTATATAGAAAAGGAAATATAATTTAAATATGTACTATAAAATTCTTATAAAGTAGCCTTGATAAACTGCTAATTTGAGGCAAACCTTCACCTGAGCTTTCATTTTAGATTATGAGATTCATGATACTTTAGAACATGTGAGAAGAACATAGTAATTAGCAAAAGTTTGTCTGGGCCCTGAGTGCATCTTCCTCATGTTTGTTCCTGGGTGCCTGACTGCATAGGCTCAGGGACAGGAGCCGAGGCTTGTGGTGAGCTTTGAGAAGCCCTGTCAGGAACTCCCTGCCTTCTGTAGGGAGCTGCATTCCAGCTTTGGCTCTCAACCCTTCACCGGTTTGACCTACACTGCAGCCATGGCCATGCCATGTCTTGAACCTGACCCACTGACCTGACTGCCCAGCTTGACCTTAGCCCTGCCTCACGGACAGGGCTGGCAACCACCGGCCTCTTGACTGACTCTAGTTACCACCAGTAGAGCTAACCCTTACTCTGATGTGCTGACCAGATTTCCTGGCTTGACTTTAAGCTTTATCCCTACAGTCTTGTTTAGTGGGCTGGGCTGGTTGATCCCGGTTCCTGCCACCACACCTGCTCCCATCACTGGCTGGGTACAGTGAGATCGCATGCTTTGCCGGTCAGGTCAACTACTTCTGGCCATCCTGCTCAGACTCAGCTTGCCTGCCCTGATGGAGCAGAGCCTGGCTTTGCAGCTCCCTGGCAACCTTTAAAAACACCCTGTCTTCAAGATCATCAGATGTAGCAGCTGCTTGTGACCAGACTTAAGTAGGACATTACAGAAGTCAGGCGAGAAAGTGGATGTTGGCTTTGCTGCTGATGAATATCCTCTTTTCCTCATATTCTTTCAAAGATTTTAAACAGCTTCCAAAAGGTAAAGGTCCCATGCCTCCTACTGAAAACAGCTTACTTTCAGCACTGCAAGTCAGCTACTTCAATTTCATGCACATGAATGCAAAACTTTCATCTTTGCAGGTGTGAATTCCTAATCTAGTTACCCACATTTTTTCTTTGAAGTATTACAGTAAGTTCATATGAACATGTAGTTGTTCTAAACAGCAAACTTCTACTGTTACTTGAAATCAGGACCCAGCTTTTAGCATTTAGGTATTATTGCACAGAATGATCCCAAAGTCCATAAGACAAAAAGAATTAATCATCCATAATAAATTCTTCTCATTCACAAGTTATGGAGTATTTAAAAGTCTTAAACAAGCAACAAGCGTTTGGAGGTTTCAGCAGCTGAAAAGTTTAGAGTATCCTTACCTGACCACCAGCCACTATAGCTCCAAAGAGATGTAGCAGGCAACACTTTATGCTTTCCTTGAGATGTTCACTTTCTTGAAAGCATTCTGATTAAATAAAACAGATTTTCCTCAAAAAACCCCCACCAACAAATAAAATAATAAAAAAACCCTCCTATACTCCCTGTTGCCATACAAATTTTATAAAAATTCACCTATATCATCTCCACTTTCTTTTAGGTAACGCAGACACAAACACACGAATTCCAGCATTATCAAAGTAACACAACGTGACCACATTTATCAGGCATTCAGAGGGCCACACCTTCAGCTCGCATAAAACTTTCCATGCCAGCTGACAGAACTATAGACACACAACTTTTGCTCTTGATTCATAATGTAAAAATGAGCCCATTTTGTCCATAGTAATGAGAAATAGAAGGACATGCTAACACACAACCAGTTATCAAGCATGACAAAGTTCAGAGAAATTTTGGCATGGAAAGTCTGATGCCATATGCAGTGCAGGTAGCTCAAAAAAGCAGTCCCTGAGCTTGCTGACTTTAAGGCAGAGTGCCAGAGAACCCTGTGCAGATCTGTAACCTTTCTAGCAGTATTCTCTTTAAAGGCAATTATCCTGCATCTCTTCTCTTGCCACATCTGATAGAAATTAGTCCCAAACAGCCTCAGGAACTCTTCTTAGCAATAGATATAACCTGGATATTGTTGTCACAGCAATAACACTAGACCTAACGTAGCTGAAAGAAACTACAAAGGATTATTTCTGGAAATAACCACTGTAAAACTTCCAATAATTTTATAAAATAAAACTAATAATTATTTGGGCTTGTAAAAACTAAAATTTTAAACAAACATTAAAAACTGAAAATGCAATATATTCATATTCATTAAAATAATAGTAATAATAATATAACCTTTAAGACAAGTACCAATCATTGGCAAGTAAGATTTCTGACTACATACTGAATGTCTAAGCCTGTTTCAAAAGAAGATTGCAGAGCTATTTTTCAAATATGTTCTCCAAACAGAACAAAGCGTATATAATCACACTGTTAGTGAGCTGGTACCACCACTCCTTGACTCATAGCCTCTGGATCTTTGTAGAACCTCAGACAAACTGAAAAGAGCAATACCTAGCAGATTGTGAATAAATCATTAGGCTGGGTAGACTGAAACCATCCCCCCCAAATCAGACCTGGCATGGCAGAATGCTTAAGGCACATGCTCAGCAATTTCTTACTCTGTCCTTTCTGCCAGTTGACCAACAAGCAGATGAGTATCTGTCTGCTAATTAGCACACTTCTGGCTCGGTCACATTATACGGTATTTAAGAGACTTAGGAGGAACCACAGTGCAATGCACTGAACGGAGTGGAGAGAACCTACAGATGACATTCCAGAGCAGCAGCCTTTAGAGTGGGTTTCCAGTGCTCTGGCATGTAGATAAGAGCATTTCACTGGCAGCAACAATTTGGTCTTTTTGGCAACTATCCTATTTTTCATACACAACGATGGAATCTCAAGGAACAGGAGCTGTGACTCAAACCTAGAAAAATCAAATCGATAAATGCTGCCACTCCAGGAATAGAACCTTCTTTTAAAATTTGCAATTATAACCAAGTTAATGGATAGCTGCAAAAAGGGCTGATTTCGCTCCACTCCCCACCCCTCCAGCTTATTCCTGCTACTTCAATTCTCTAGGCACTAGCACTTTGGTATGCTAAAGTGACAAACTACCTGGGCATCCCACATTCCTGAGATTTAAGTACAGAATATGGACATATAAGTCCTTTTCCAAACAAACGATCTGTAATGGTAAGAATACATAAATTCTAAAGTAGACATCATGATATTTAATGACTTAACCAGAGAGAAAATTGTTTCCCAAACTCAAGGCCAAGAAGCATTTGCTAGTTGAATGGCATGGAGTTTCATCTCTTCTAGCTGTTAAATCATACTAAAGAGACAGAAGTGCATGAACACTCTCCTAAGATTATTTTTCCATGAGATTTATCAGCACAGTTACTACAGGGATCTCACGTGCAGTCACTGTAATAAATGGAAAAGATGGCAATTCACAGAACCAACCCTATTAAACCATATTAGGCAGAGAAATAAAGTCTAGAAATAAAGGAAAAAGCTCTCAAAGATGAGCAGGAATGGCAAAATAGTAATGCTCAGAGCAAAGAACAAGTACAAAAAATAAGCAACCAAAGTAACCCTCTTCATTCAGCCTCAGAAAGCAAGTAAGGGACTTTTACATTATCAGGCATGCTTAGGAGAACGTTACTTGGACTCATTAAGTTCATTCCTCTAAAGAAGACTATTTTTTAACAGGCTGTTAGCAATACTTACGGTAAAAGAAAGGGACAAACTCAACAGTGAGAGAAGCTGGTTTATATTTCTGTCTGCTCCTTTCAACTGTGCTAAGGAAACGTCTGCAATTACATTAAAAAACATACAGCAAAGAAATTAGACATGATACCTTTGTTTATGACTTACTTATTCATTTATGACTTATAATATGAAATTATAATATGACATACTAGAAAACACTGCCAAAAATCAGGAGTTATCTTTTGCCTACAGGATGAAAAAGAATAGTGAAGTAGTATTTCACCCTGAAAACATGAATCACAGCTAATCCCATATTCAGTCTGCACCTAGAAATACTTAACATTTTACAAAATGGTTTCGTTAAAAAAATAAAATAAAAAAGCCAGTAATCTCTTGTTTAGTCCATGCTTATTGTAACTAAGCCATCAGCTACATTGCTAAATTTCTTGACCAAGCAATTTTAAATGGGCCCAAAATATTATTATGGGTTCTTCAGGCTGGAGGGAACACACCATCAAACTAAAGGGATGTAATTCTACTGATACAATTATAAAATTATTTTCAAAGATATAGCTTATCTACACTGTGAACTCCAATAACTTCTTCTGCCCTAATTCAAGCAGATCTGCCTACCACACTCCTTTTGGCTTCTTCATTCCAGCAGTTTAGAAAAATGGCCAGTTTTTGGAAGGAGAAAGCAACATAATCACCTTTGTGGTAGTTAGTTACAACCATTCATCTCTTAATATATCCTCAAATTTCATTTTCTTTTAACTTTTATACTAACAGTAAATGTATTATAGTTTTTGAAAGTTATTTAAATCACATCCAGTTTGAGAAAGCATAATACGTTTCTGTGGTGTGATTCTACTGATTCATAGTTAAAGCTCTCATAACACAGCATTTACAATCCTGTGCTAGTCCACACATACCCTGCAACTCGCTGCCTCCAGTTTCGATATGGATCGTAGAGGCTTTCACAGAAAGCCAACGCATGTCTCACAAATTCTTCTATGGGGGTCTGATCTTCCACTTCTTTTTCTTTTGTTTTGCTTTTTAACTGAGGAGAAAAAGAAAGCTGTGGTCAGAAAATTTCCAGAAGTTGAAAATTAATCTAATCTCCTTGAGAACAGTTCTGAGCCTACAAATTGTTCTCCACATAAAACCATTACTGAAAGAGCAGATCACAAAGAGGAGCAGGAAGTATCAGATGGCAGAAATACAGATGAGAATTGTTAACCACACACCTGTTGAATGTATAACGTAGTCATGGTGATAACATGGTTAATGTATGAACACATCCCAATCTCTTCCACATTAGCCAAATTCCTGTGAAGACAACATAAAAACCACAGAATTGTACACCGGTCATTTGAAGCTAGTTCAAACAATGTTTGTTTTAGCATTCTGTCTATATTCATACAAAAGTATACCAGCATTTCAAAAATACTCTCCAAAAGACTGCACATACTTAAATGTTTATTTCTGTCACAGTTACAGAGCTCACAAGTTTTCATCTAACAGGAAGAAAGACTCAAGTCACTCTGCTGCAGTCCAGTTCCATCTGGAATTTGGGGTTTCAGAGGTTAAGCAGATTCCCAGGACACCCTAAACAGAAAGCTCAGAAATGGCATCTGATAACAAAGACAGTAACTTCCACTTTACTAGTGCATACATTTTCTAAAACTTTAGCAAACACATTACCTAGAAACATTTATTCACTTTAAATTCTCTGGAGAAAAACACCTAACAAATTATTTTAGGAAAAAATCCCAACAACAACAAAGAATTTCTCAATTTTGAAGTCACAAAGATCAGATACCAAAGTGATGATGTAGAACTTCTCAGGAAGTAAAGGTGACAACAGTTTGTAATTCAGAAACACATTACCACCACCTACTCAGCTTATATTCAATATTCAAGGATACTTAAACACTGCCATACAGCTCTCTGCTTCAGAGGTAAGGAGAGCCAAAGTATTCAAAAATGCTGCTTCAAACACCCCTCAGTAAAGGAGATTCTCTATTGTATTTTATCTCCTTCCTCTCTCTAAATGCACTTTGCAACAGAAAACTGAAGAAATAGGGAGGAATAGATCCCTAAAATCAGTTTATTCATTTGTGTCAACACAATTACACTATCAGGCAGAAGTTTCAGAAAGAAATAGCTTTATGAGTAGCGTAATAAGTTTCACAAGCTGTTTATGGAATTATAAGCATGTTGAGAATGTGAAACAGTTCTTCCCGTACAATTCTCTCAAGTTATGTCATAGCTAACACTTGTTAGAGTGCACCTTTACTTTTAAAAGTGTACTTTTTCCTTTCTTATACCAGGAACATCGTATCTTGAATTCCTATAGATTCATCTTCTATAATTACAACTAATTTAGCATTTAATCCCCTTCTACTCCTATCGCAAACATTATTGCTAAGATGACTGCCTTGCTCTCCTCTCTCTCTTTCATCCCTTCTGCCTTTATTTTGAAGATTGTGAGAAGTGTAATTTTTCTGTTTCTACTGGAAAGTGTTAAATCACATCGTACGTGTCACTGAAATCTATATTTATAGGCTGCATCAAGATTTCTTAAACAAAACAATAGTCCTGCTGAGGTAACAATTAGAACAAATACCTGCAAAGGATTATAAAGAATTTCACAAGTAAAAGTGACAGAGTCTGCTGCTGCTCTTCCAGGCCATCTGACATTTTCTGGACACACTGTAGCAACTGGAGCCTGAGGACCTGAAGAATGTTATCAGGAAGCAGTGATATTCCTGGCGGAATGTCATCCACCCTAATGAAAAGAGCCAGACACAAAATTGTTAATCATACAAATGACAAGCTGCCAATCGATTTCCATGTACTCATGTAGTGTTCCAGTAAAGTTCTGTGGGAAAGGTCACCCAACTGACAGATCACAAACACTTCCAAATGAACCACAAGGAAGTGTCTGGTGGCAATACACAGCTTGAGCTTTCTTTTCCCCAGGAATGAACTACATTAAAAAAAGTATTAAAATTCATTAAGTGGATTCCTAAATCCTCCTCCATGCAATGAGCTGCCTTAATTGCCACAAAGAAATTGCATGACCTTCATCAGGTAAACAGGTGGCCTGGGAAATCCTTAGGGACAGTCACAATGGAACGAAACATGAGAACAAAACATATTTGGAAGAACCTTTTCAACTTTCTACTGAAGATTAAAAGTGTCCAAATAAATGAGATGCCAATTATTATATAGTTACTGAAGCTCAGTTGGTATTCATCCACAGTGAACCTCATGTCGTCCTTACATAAATTTCAAAAAGCCATACAAAATTATCTTGCCTATTGTTTTCTGCAAACTAAAACATTTTTAGAAACACACCAGTGAGAAGCAAGACATGAAGAAAATAATAGGTTTATTTGTGGTTTAGTTTTTTTTCCAGTGATCCAAAACCAAGTAAGAAAATGATCCAGGAACAGCCATAAGGAAACCCATTTCAGTAACAGTATAGAAATCTACAGATCTGTTAGAACATTTTTTGGGATGAAGACTGTTTATCCACTCTTGCACATGCTAAAAAGAGCTTTGGCAGCAGCTATTTACCCTGACACATCCTCTATGAACTCTATGCAGGAAAAGGAAGACACAAGCAAGAGCCTTAGAGCTTACAAAAGCCTTCAGCACAACCAAACCCAGAGGAATGCTACAACAAAGAAATTTAGCTAGCTCAAAACCTCATTAACATGACCGCTGCATACATACATCTGTGCAAGAAAAAGCACAAAGAAACCGTGCAGAAGTGCAATGACTAACCCTATACAACATGATAGATATTATCTGAGGAAAATGGGGAACAATCCATTGTTTAGCTTCTAACATTGAAAAGGAAGTCTTTATAGGAGGGAAAATCAGAGACCCAGTTTAGTAAAACCTCTAGATGGGTATTAGTGACAGAAAGCTCCCATATCCTAGAAAACAAATGTTACCTCTACTTACACAGACCTACTGTTCCTTCCCTTGCCTCTTCACAGAGTTGTGCACTTTGCTTTTCAGATCGTGGGATTCAGAATCTCAAGGGATTTGGAAAATTGTAACACAAATTTTATAGCCTAGGCTCTAAACTGATAGCAACACTAACCACAAAACTGAGAGCAACTGCTTTTTTTCCAATACAAATGCCAAGAAAGAAATTTTATTTTCTGTGATAGCAACTTCACCCCTGAAGATGCCAGCAGATCCATAATCTCTGGAACTACAAGCATGGTTCCTCATAATCTGATAATTCAGATTCTGTATTTCATATTCTGATAATTCCCTCTCAGTATTAGAAAAACCATAATTTTTGACAGCTGAACTCATATCTCCAGAAGTTAATTCCCTAAAATGGCCAACAAGTCTTTTTCAGTAAGATCATGAAATGCTTTACAAGAGAGCAAATAGCATACCCTTCATGCCTCACATCCCAAAGAATGTTTTCTTTGCAGTAGCTGCCTGTCTGTGCTATTGCACAACCCATGAGAATTTAGTGCCTCATGTAAGACCAGCATGAGAAATCCTAATTGGGATTACTCAAGACTACACTATAGAGTATATAAATAAATATTTATAAATAATCAAGCTTTTTTTACCCCAGAGCGAATTACTACTATACCACCAAAGAAACCTAAGACTTAAATTTGTTGACGTGTAGTACCAATTTTTCCCAACAAGACTTACCGTTTAAACCAAGTATTCTAAAAGGAAGGAAAAAAATTAATGTAGCGTATCTGACATTCTTATTTGACTGCTGGTACCCTACCTCAAAAATATGAGAAAGAAGTTGACACATTTGGGTTCTTTCTATTTATAATTTCCTTCATTACATTACTGTGGTTATGCAGCCATACAAGCTGCTATGTCAGGTGTCTGAAAGGGAACTGAATCACCTCCATATTGTATGCACCTCTTACAGCTCAAACTCACACACACTGGGAACTCTCCTCTGTCAGTGCTAAGGCCTTGAGAACAAACTGCTAGAGCAAACCAGGCTTTACTTTCCAACAATCACCATGTAATCATACCAACCATGTAATCAGCATTCCTATCATGATTTCTGCATCATTTTTTGGTGGATTTGAAGTCAGCAAGTTAATAAAATACGGCTTCTATGGTACTTTTCACAAGCTTCCTTTAAGCTCCTTTGCTCAAGATCATGCAAACCAAAAGCAGAAAAAAAGTATGACAACACTCTGGAGGCCTTTGTTATTTTTTAAGGTATCGGATCAAATAACAATTCCTCTCCAGTGGGGAGAAAAGATCCTCACACCAACTGGTAAAGGTTTTATCCTTTTTCTGGTAAACACACATGACATGGATACATGTTTTGAGGGAAAGAATAGACAGGTGTGCTGGTCTTTTGTGCTCAATGCTCAAACCCATCAGCATAGCTATACTTACCTTTTCAGCAAAATCATTAATAACATCATCAATGAGCCATTTCATACAGAGTAGATGCGCAAAGATGGGGTAGAACTGAAGCTGTATAAGCCTATAAGCTGCATAACTGTATAAGCTCTACTTACACAGTCAAATCATATCACTGGATACACTCACACACTATATTTAGAGGTTTCCTATTTCTGCTTAGCATCTTTCATGTTTCCAAAGCAGACTTCAGGAAATTAGATATTCTAATTTATAGAAAAAACACTCCTATGAGTTAAATCAGCAAGTGACAGTGCCAATTAAGAGTCCTTCTTTCAGAAAGGGAAAAAAACCAAAACCAAACCAGTAATAGAATCTTTACATTTCTTAAGTGGTATTTTCTTGGATGCTAAAAAACCCCACATATGTTTCAGACTGACACAAAATTTCATGCTTGTCTTCCAAAAGGTTAGTTGTGTCCAGCAATCTGTAAAAGCCTTCTTCTCCCTAAACAGTTTCTCATTATTTCCTGGCATTAGCCCCTCAGTACACAACGTCTTTCAGGCATATAGCTGTAAAATACAGCAAGATTTATAGAAGGAAAAAAAAAAAATGGGAAAAAAGTATTGGTGCAGTCAGTTTCTCATTTTAGCTAGCACCACTTTTTTTTTAAGACCAAAAGACAGAATTAGTTGTCTAATAAGGAATCCAGTTAAAAAAAAAAAAAGAAAAAGTGAGTCCATAGGGTCCTGTGGCCCCTGGAGTCACTGGAAATCTGGAAATCAGCATTTGGTGGTTCCACACTGACCTATTTTCTTTTCCACGGGCCCAGTATTACTGTTTTCACAATGTAAATGCCTGCAATACAAATTGACAAACCCCAGAAAGATGCCACTTTTTACGTGCCTGATTATATCACAAATGCAAGTATGGGCAGAAACTGCAATTTTTTGTTAATTCTAGTACCTGATCACAGTGTTTTTTTTAATGCAGACATAAAAGCACAGGAATGATCTGCCTTCGTCCCTATGTTGTTTTGATGCTTTTTCTTTACATCTGTTACACAAACAAGTCCAAATCCACATGGTTCTGTTCTTCCAGACTACATCACTAATCCTGTCATTAACCTCAGAAAACCACATTATTTTTACACTCACAGAAGTCACCATTTATCACAACGAAGATGCTGCTACTGTTCTGCATAACTAAGCTTTATGTTGCTGAAAAAAAAACCAACATGAAAACCATGAACACATACACTAAAACACACAAACTCAGAGTACAAATAAACTAAGAAACACTCAAAGTCAAAGTACCAAGACATCCTTCTCTTCCAGTGTTTGTGTCTCAGTACTAAATAGTATGATAAAGATAACCTGTGTCAAAGCACAAATTTTTTCCTAAACTAAACATAGTAAGATGCATTTTTGACACTACAAAGAAATAAATTTTCGGAAAGAGCACAGAATTAACTTGAAGGTCTTGCTTACTGGTAATTGCACTACATATTTTGCACTCATATAGGCATTACAAGGAAAATTTTAATACAATGAGCTGGGAAGTCCAGGTTTTATCTGCTGAGATCCAGTTGCATCATTCTTCATTTCCTTGCAACAGTTGAGGCTATCACTTGCACTTCAAACAGGATCTGATCCAAAGCCCATTAAAGAATTTCCATTGATTTCAACAGGGCTTGGAGCGCAGCCAGCATGCAGGAAGCACCATTCTTTGCTTTCAAACACCATTACTGGCATCAGCTATAATGCTGACACCAGTTCTAATAAATTCTGAATCTTATAATATTTAGTTTTTCTTAAAACTCCTAGTTCATCCAAGCACCTCAAAAGCAAGAGAAAACATCCAATACCTAAGTTTTTAGTCCTCATTTTCAAAGTTAGACATGAAAACACAATTATGATAACACAGCATACAAATTGAAAATACTAAATACGAAACTCTGAAATTAGGCTTTAAGAGACCCTCATGATTGTAAGTGGGAACTTTTGGTCAGCAACATGAGGGAAGTCAGCAATACTCTTACCCTGAACTGAAGTCTTCATGAATGCAAGGAAATCACTCTCTATAACTGGTGCATATTTTAATTTTTAAGTGTTTTCAGCTAAGATACCCAAATCTTTCATTAAGCATTTCATTCATCCTTAATCTTAAAGCAACCCCTGAAATAAAATTACAAAACTCTTCACCTACATCTTGCATCTCTCCAGTCACTGCTGATGCAAATAGAAAACACTAATACTATTTCATATGCAACATTTAATGAATATTTATTCAAAAAATTATGGGGAACACAAGGAATAACAATTATATTTCTGTGAGCAAGAACAAGGAGTACTCATGCCAATTTCCTAATATAATGCAAACACCAGTATTTGCCTAGTTTCATCATCGCCAGCCCAACTTGACCTTCAAATGAATGCGAGTGCCACTCGACAACTAAAAAACTTCCTTTTGTTTTAAGGCAGCACTGCCATTGAACAAGACTGGGCTCTCAGCCAGGACTGTTTCAGATATCAAGGAAAGGTGAACAGGTCTGTAATTCTACATACCTTGTTGGCAGCTTCTCAAAGTCTACATCCAGAAACTGTTCATAGCTAGACACAAAACTGTCCAACCACAGCTTCAGGTAATCTGGATCTTTCTGTAAAAAAGAAGAGAACATTAGGCAATATTGCACTCAAGGTCATCTGTCAACAACTCTGTAGTACTGCCTCAAATAAAAAGCCTTTATTTAATGCATTTCAACTGAGACAAAGGAGGACTAAAAGAAAAAACAGAACTAAAAGAAAAAACAACCACCTGTGTCCTTTGAAATGTTCCACCACATTGTGCTGATGGGACATTTTTGCTCTATTCATTAGTTTATGCGTCTCCTCTTCTTGGCACCAGTGTCAACCAAAGCATTTTAGATTCTCCCCTCACCAACAACCTTAATTTTACTCTTCAGAGTCACCCATACCAGCTTTACAAACTTCCTAGAACGTGTTCTAGTCTTGATACCACAGATAGTAGTACACAACACTCCTTATGGCTCATAAAGTTAAGTAAGAACACTAAGAGCAATCCTAATCACAAAATAACTTTGTTTTTGCTTCACTCATAGGTCAATATGGCAGCTAGCAGCAGATTAGAGACAGATGGTGCTCAGAAAGACAATGCCCAAACTGTGACTTGCATACTAGATAGCTATAGACTAGGCAGAAATTTAAATTTAAGCTTTCTAGTTGCTCCTAGTAGAGCACAAAGACTGTGTTGCGACCAGCAGTCCCTCAGGGCTGGATACTGTCCCAGGAACTAGGACAGATACTATACCACACAGGGAAATTCTGTCAAAATATGCATTTGAGGTAGTCTTACTTTAGAAGTCAAGCAACTTAATATTCAGAAACAAGTTACCAGCCCATAGCTAACATATTCCTCCCCAGGACCGTGCAGTCCTGTCCATTAACACACAGGGTCACATGCATATAGTCCCACATTCTAAGCTACAAATAATTTTCAAAACAGCTTTAAAATTTTTGCCTAAAGTATTTGAGATTACAAATGATTTCTGAATCTACTCCATAATTTATAACCTTTTGCAGCAGTTGAAAACATTTTTATTCATCCTTTTCCCTCTTCTGTATCTTCCCCTTTTGCTTGTTGCCTTTATATTACCATAGAGGTTCCCAAATAACATAATACTTCTCTGCAGAGTTAAGATTGAAGAGCAAATAGTGAATATCTCTAACACACACACTCTTCTGCAGCAGCGTCAAAGAAAGAGTCACCAAGAAAGATTGACAGAGCCCTGTCAGTGCAAAAAAGCTACCTACAAAAGAGCCCTTCATTGGGAAAAAAACAAAACAAAGTTTAAAAAAACCATGCAAATGAAACAAAACAAACAACCTCAGAATAAAATAAACACACAAATCCAGGATCTCAAGCAGTGCTAAGCTCTTCTCAGAGCATCTTTCCACAGCAAGTACAGGAGTTACGAAGCATGGGAACCCCCTTCTCACTCTAGAGTTTACCCGTCTCTATGTTCCCAAAACCCACTCTCAACTCAAGCAAGAAGTGTCACAAACATCCAGACACAATTTACTTCACTATGCCTATTAATTTTATATAAAATGTGTTCAAGTACTGTGACAACAGGTGCCAATAAAACCCTCAGCAAGATACAGATCTTATCTGATTATTTGCTTCCACTGACTTTACCGCATTTTCTTGTTCACTTTTCCTAATTGTTTTATTTTCCCTTCTTCTGCTTATGTCCTGATCTCTCCCTCCTTCACAGTCTTTCTTCTCCTCATCTCTGCTTTTATTCACTTTTCAATTATTTAAGTAATCACTCTGTTTCTTTTTCTGTTAAAAATTTGTCAAAACAGCACTATGTTCTGGATGTGTAATGTAGCCTTGTTCTCATGTTTAATATGCACTGAACTACCAAAGGGTTAACTTATCTCAAACACACCTACCAATTGTCCTCAACATGAAATTGCAAAACACACAAAGAAGGAAGCTGTTGAGATAAAGAATAATTTCAAGGTTTCCAAGATACTGGTTTAAGCTACAGAGGTTGTCGGATTATCGCGAGTAGGTGAGTATAGAATACACATTTCTCAGATTCAGACATCAAACGTATTGAAAATCAAACCAAAAGTTAGACAAGAAGTAAGACTTGCCTAAAAGAATGATTTAGAAGTAGTAGAAGATGTTATCTTCAGACATCACAGCTTTTCAAAAATGTTCACATATTTAAAGCTTTAACTTTCTTGTATTTCACAGCACGTTATTCTAGCTGCAAGCAAGCTATTTCACAGGATCATGAAGACAAGTAAAACCAGGATGTCATTTTAGTAATTACAATACAGCTCAGGCTACAAAGGACAAAGCAACCACAGGGAAGTAATGAACAGAAATGTTGCCATATCCACGTGCCCATGCGTCTGATGCAAAAACTGAACTTATGTGACTTCTTCCCTGTTGAACAAACTGCTTCTTCGTTGGCATGAGAAACTTCTCCTTGAAATCGAACAAAAAATATTAGATTGATTCTATTCCTATTCCCAAATTAAAATTGTTTGTTGACACAGCTCAGGCTCATTGCTAATGGCTAACAGTACACTTGTGCAAAAAAACTCTTGTTTTTCTTGGTCACCATGAAAGAAGATGTGCAAATAACATCATTACCTGACTTAAAATTGCTTTAACAAAAATTTAGGGATGAGAAAAGGGGAAGGGTACAGCAAAAGACAAAATTAGATTAAACGTCTGCTTGCTCCTTCTTAGTGATATAGCCTGAATCAGTTTCAAGCTTCTTTATCTTTGAACTACAATGCCCCTGCAAAGCTATCAGTACAGACTGGGAATAAGAGAACACTGGCAGACAAAATATGCAAGAAATAGCACTTACACAGACGACAAGAGTAAGCCACATGTTATAAAATGGCCAAAAGTTTTTGCCTACCTGTAGAGCACATACTGCTCAATTTGCTTTGAACTCCTCCCACTCCTGGTAAAAACCAAGAACTGCAGTACTGTTTGATAATTCCTTGCAGCACACTATTCAACCCAACTCCCTTCTATCTCAGTTCCCTGTCAGTCAATTAATAATGTAATATTCCAAGTTATTAAAATAATCAGATTTGATATCAAAATGCCAGGTAGCACTACTAGTATGTGCCAGTAGAAAACAGTTTATGCAATAGTTGACTCACAGTCAAATACAGAGATTTCCATCCAAGCAACAGCACTAACTCAAAACCACTTGGACAAAAAATTTTTTAAAAATCATGAAGGCAAAAAAGTAAACAAGATCACTTAGCAACATGAGAAATACCAAGAAATAAATCTCCATTATACACCAGCTAACAGAAGCATGCCTCCTTTCCAGAAACGAAATAAAATGAAGACTTGTGAAGCAGGAGTCCATTCCAGGAAAAAGTGACCCAATATTTAGCAGCTGGGCTACAATTAAGATATGTAACTGATTTCAAAAATGTTAGAAACAGAAGTTATAAACAGCTTTCAAACTTTGAATCTGGCTCAGGTTTTCTTTTTTCCTTATTATCAGCAATCATCCCAGATCCTAGGCATCAGTCTCCTGCTGAAAGTTGCAAGAAATCTAAATTTTACTGAAGCAGTTTTAAGAAAGGAAACTGAAAATGGTAAATGTTACCCTTGGCAAAGTACATAAAAATGTCCTAAAAGCCAGCTAAATATATACAACCTTTCTGAAGACCTGCCTGTGTGAGTCAAATGCATCTTACATTCTTCCAAACCAAAGGCATCGTAGTTTAGGAGAAAAAGAGTCTTTTTACAGTGGTTTAAAATTCTAAGTTCATAATAAAACCCGTCAGTAATAACACGCATCAGCTGTTTTGTTTGCACCATGATTTTATGTACAATGCAATTATCCTACCCAGCATCTTTATCTTCAACTGAACTTTTTCTTGAGGTCAGCTGCTCCCACTTAATCTGGAGTTTAAATTTGGTGGATTTTAGAATGTATTTAAGTTCTCCCACCACTCACCTTTTCAACTATTCTCTATTTTCCCATGACAGAAGTGGTAAACCATATTAACAGTAGAACACATTAACCTTACTTTAACATGAATATATTCATGTTCTCCAACGCCAGATCAACTTTCCAAGTCAGCACGTGTTGCAATATGACAAATATCTGTGTTATTATGTGTCAGAACAGTGTATCCCATGGGATTCATGCTGCTACTGAGGGCAACAAAATCACTGAACTGCAACCTCAGCTCCACCTGATCCACCATAAATTGCAAGCTACTACATAATCTCTGTGGTCCTCCTAAAGAAGCAGTAGAACACCAGAATAAAGCATCATAAATACTCAGAAGCCTTGCTACCAGTAGAAGCAGCAAAAACTATGGAATGTATGTCTTTGAAAATCATCCTTTTGTTACCATTCTGCAGACAGGTAGCTGGAGGCTGTATATCAGAAAACAGCTCCAAATTGTTTTCTGTGGTGCTGGTTGAAGATGCACTTTTAAAGCACAGTTTACAAAGCAATGCATGCTTTGATAATACACCACAAGGCTAAATTGCAATAAACCAGTTTAAGATTGGTATTCTTTTCCAGCCCCACCACACAACACTCTGCAGACATGTCCTATGAGATCAGCAAGAAATCAAGAACGAAATTTTGTCATCTGTACAGCAGCAGTAAAAGCAGGAAGTAGCTTGTATGTGGTAATAAAATGCCTTTCACCAGTTATAACTTTCCAATTACTACAAGATAAGAAATGTTGTTTTCTGAAACCTTGAAGCCTTCTAAGTCACAAGCCTAAGCTTTTCATTTATTTACCTGAAACTTGCCTAGCTTTTGTGCAGGACAAATTTATGTAACTTACTTGAATTCACATATAGAAACAACATGCCTTAAAAATTCTGGAAGATAATTTCCCCATGGCTTGAAATCCAAGAAGGTAAAATCCAACTTAAGTCAGCCACTTCTCTTCATAGTGATAAATGGAAACAACCAGAGTTTTAACAAGGCTATCTTAAAGGTGTCATTGTAAGATAAGTGAAAATTTATGAAAAAAACCCTGAAAAACAAAATAAAGAGCCCAAGAGAGTATAAAAGTTCTTTAGTTGATAGCCACAAGTTTGCAGAGGCCAAGCTTGGGCTTCTGAGCTCAGCACATTGTAATGAAGGCCTGTGAAACTGCTGCAGCAACTGCTAACAGCAGTCACTCACCTGCACTAATGAAAAAGAAGTCCTTTATGCCTATTAAATCAAATGTAGCTCAGAGCACCTGAAAGTGAAAATACTTCGGTGTTCCTTCCCTTCCTTAAATACCTCTGGTTTTCATTAAAAAAAACAAACAAAAAACTCAACCCAGCAAAATGGCATGCTATCCTTCAGGCCTCCATTTCCATAAGATCCTCTCGGCACAGTAAGAGTTGCTACAGCTCTTTACACTTTAAAGAAAAAGACTGCCAGGCCTGAGCAGTGGAGTGTTTCTAACAGGTACTGAAAATAATCTCAAAAAACACTCAAACCATAACACACTAAACCCGACTCCCGTGAAACAGCCAGAGGAGGGTTAGGGTTTTTTTCTTTTCCAACATAGTACAATGCCAGAAAGAAAAAAACCATTCGCTAAATAAACCCATTGTACTGGTCCCCAGTATGCACTGCAATACTGTGACTAAACACTGCCAAACAATTACCAAGATCTCCAGGGAGTGTTAACACTTGCAATATAGATGTATAGACTCTGGCAAGGCCTGGGTGGAACTGGGAAACAAGCTCTCAATGCACCACCTTTAGCATTTAACCACGCTGAAGCAAAGCCGATAGCAGAGACGGGATCTGCTCTGATGCCCTTCTGACAGACAGGACATTCTCTAAGGCAATGAAGTGAAAAGAAACTATAGCCAAAATCTACACTGGCTTGGGACAGGCTCTTGTCTTTGATATACTAAATTGTCTGGAAGTTACGATAGCCTTTTCTAGTCTTTATGAAAACTGATTAAATGAATGACAAAAATGTTCTAATACAGTCTTATTTTTCAGTCTGCCTATGCAAGAAGGTCACAATAAATGTTTGAACCAGTATACCACTTCTTAGATCCATTAGGAAGCCAGGTAGTACTAGCCTTACAGGCAGCTCTCAGTTAAACGCAAACATTGTACACAAAACTGGCACTGAAGTCCTCCCACTGAAAGTCTTCAGCCCTGTGCCTGTGGAATATGGGCAGTTTAACCGAGGTTTCAAACCAACACTATTTATGTATTTATATAAAGGGTTGCTTCTAGATTTAGCAGTTACTTCCATTTCTACTAAGGCTTCAGGCAAGGAACTGGAAGGGCAAAGCTCAGTAGAATTTTATAGATACGTTCAGGAAGTATTAGTTGCTAAAAACAAAAGCTGGATCCACCCGAGGCTATTTGCAGTGTCACATTCCATGCTCTAAAAGACAAAAATTCCCTGCAGGGCAGTTCAGAGTCCAACTATCAGACAGGCCCGACTTGTTCGACAAGACAGTTGTTTGAAGTCGTTAAATTTAACATGCAGCCATCAAACAGCCAGCCGGGTCTGACTCCTGTGCTAGCACTCAGTCACCCTTCAAAATGGATTTCAGCTTAGAAGCACAACCATAAAATCTCACTGGCAGTGGTATTATCATACCTAATCCCCCATCCCCAAGCATTTTATTTAGAATAAGAACAATCCTTCGGTGTAAAGGCTGAATTAGACCTACAAAACATAACATTAGGAAATTAAACATGAAACATTGGCTTTAGATTGCTGGCGAGTTTACTCATCTTCAAATTAACTGAAGTAGTCTGCATAATGCAGAATTGCAGAACATTTCTCAACACTGTTTGAAATAAACTATTCATTTGGGAAGTAGAATATCTGTTTTAAGGGAGCTCTTTCCTCTTCATGTTTTCAGACATAAAAGGCTACATTTCCAGCATGAGAACTCCTAGCAGCCTTTACTCTGAAATATGACACAGTGCTCACGCTTTTTGTGAACCTTTCATGTAAAATGCCAAAATAAAATGTGAAAAGCTTTGTTATAGCAGCAACACTGAAGTTAGAATTAGTAAAAGACTTCATCATAAACCATTCTAAACCAGCTAAACTACCTTAATAAATTCAATAAATCAATTCTAATTATCAAGGGAATCACCTTTGGGCACAACTTTCCATTTTAATCAAAATACTGATTTTTGAATCAGTGGATCCAAAAGAAGAAAAGCTCCTGGCAAGTAACTATAAATCTCCTTTTTCAACATCCACAAAAGCATTCTGTTCCATCTCCAGAATTAAAAGAAAAAAGGGATGGAGGGGTGATGCTTTGTTTTATAAATGGAAGTTGCAGTGAATCATGATAGAAACAACTATTTTGGGACAAGTTAAAAATTCTCTTTAGCATAGGGATTTATACCAAATTAAGCCTATAGCTGCCAATCATGATAAAATTTAGCTCACAAACTTTAAAGTCAAGTTTAATATTTTTCTTCTCTTTTCAAAACAAAAAATATTTTTAATCTTCTAGTATTGCCTTAAGTTAAAGAAAAAGACAATCCAAGCACTTTTATTCATTTTCCTCTCTACTTAGATCTCCAACAAAACCAGAAAAACCAAATGAAAGAATTTCCTTACTAAAACAGAACTAAAGCCTCTACTTTTCTTTCTCTTGCTCTTTTTATTGTTGCTGTTGTTTTTGAATGATGATACAATTACAGCCTTGTAGCTTGAAACTGGCAAGTGACTGATGCCATCCATGGGATGAATCTAATTAATGTGAACTCAGATTTTAATGTCTTCACATTTGACAGAAAGTCACTAAGCAAGCCCCATGTACAAACCGGTATACCCTATTTCAGCCTTCTGGAGTCCACTGCACAGGGCACTTAGCAGGAATTTATCATACTGTAACAAATTACATTCTATTAACATTCACTTTTCCCATCAAAGTTGGCATAGTGAACCAACTGGAAGCTGTATTTTAAGCCTAAGGGAACAAGAAGCATCGGAAATAATTCAAAGGCAACTAAAATAACATGATGTCAAAAGTCTACAGTGTCAAGAGTAGCCTAAATTTAATGAAAATTCACACTGTATCTCAGGAAAGCTTTAGACTTTAACTCTTAATTGCTTTAAAACTCCAAATTATGCCATTGTTTTACATGGGAAAAAGGCTGAAATTTAGCACCAACACACACAGAGTCAGCTTTTGCCCCATTCTAATTTTCAATGTAGTACAAGAAACAAGTTTATCACAGACAGAAAGGAAGCAGGATGGTGCTACAACAGTAAAACATCAGCCTACTATTTCACCATATCAACAGCTGAACATTGCCCTGTCTTTCAGCAGATAAAGGCTGCGAACTTGTGTACAGCTTAACAAATAAAAGCCTGTATTTGTTTCAAAGTGTCATGTGATTACACCAAATTTAACTAACACCAATTTTTGTATCTTTAGCTATGGATTTAACTGTTTGGTTTTGTCTCCTCAGTCTCACCTGGCCTTACATTAATGTACTGGAGCTGAACTATACACTGAAGGTGTAATTCACGTATACACTGAAGGTGTATCATTTAAAAATCCCAAATCCACTTTTCAAAAGCACACTTAAAAAAACCCCTCGAAAACTATGGCATAGCAGAATACGGGTTACTTGCCCAAGTGCTGTTTGGCACCCACTGCACTTCTGCTGGTTCAGTTTTTAAATGATCAGCACAATTAACTACAGCCAGATTTCTGTAAATAACACACTTGTTTTCTATATCCTGCTTTACTCCCACGAGCTTTACCCACCCACTATATTTTTAGTATCACTTATTCCCGTTGCTTACTAAAGGCAAACATAACCCTCAATCATAAATTAGATTATCAAAACTGCTTTATATATCAGAGAATGCATCAACACACACAAACATCTTACCACCACAGAAAACTCACAGCTAATGTTTAGATTTGCAGATACTTGGAGAAGCCTGAGATGTCAAGACTGTTTATGAGAAGAATAATCAAATACAGTTTTCATTTCTTGGTGTTCCCTGTTGTATCTCCTATCATCCTTCACTGCAGCCTCCCATTTAGTAGAAGATAAACTGGAAAAGTGGACTTGAGCAAATCGGATTTTTTTTAAAGAAAAAAGGTGCTTATCTGTACTGTTGAGATGTGTATGTTTTGATGTTTTTTCCCCTACTCACATACGATTCTTTCAGCAAGAAAAGCTCAGTAATTAGAGAAGCTCTTCTCTCTTCTACAGCAGCTGTTTAACCTTTCTGAAACCTGTAAATATTTTAACAGTATCTATTCACAGCATTTGGATTCAGGCCTTAAGCTCCAAAGCTGTTCAATGGGCAGCTAGCAAGCCTCTCTTCCATTTCTGTAATCAGCACAAACATACCATACATTTGAGTTGATTCGGCAATATTCTTTTATCAGGACACACGTTCTCCCCACATCTGCCCAGCTGACCAAGTTAAAAGAGCCATAACTCAAGATACACAGAACAATCCAGGGTTTGTTAAATTCGCTCTGTATTACAGAATCAACACACAGAGCCAGAAGCCTGTGTTGGTAGCTTTATGATAAATCATTCAATTTAACAGACACTCAATTCTTTCATGTCAATAAAAGCTTGATCGGAATTATATTTGTTGGCATGTTCAGAACTGGACGTTTCTCACTGATTCTGTAAAGCAGTGATCCACAAACCCGCAGACATGTGGGAATTCTAACCTCACGTTGGACACCACTAAAGCCCTGAATCTTACATCAAAAACACAGACAAACCTCACACTTTACTTTATCTAGAAGTAGCAGCTATATATATGGACTGCCAAATATATTACAGAATAAGCAACAATAATTTCTTCCTAGCTTGTAAAATGTTATGGTTTTCTTACATCTCTGTCTATTTAGATTTATCTGCTGCCTCACTGCAACCTGAAGTCTGCGCTCCCTTTGTCAGCCTCTGTTCTGTGTCTGAACAACTACCAGCACAAGGTCACCCTGGCCCATAATTAAGGAAGGAAACAACAACTCAAGAGACTGATGTCTCATATACTCATGCCAGTTATTTATATGAAAAGTTCTATATTTGTAAATATCAGAATTATGTTCGTTCTTGGACTAGGAGACATCTCTTTAAATAGCAGTTAATTCAGAATTGAAGACCAACTGTTGTCGTTTATCTATATCCATTCTTAGTTCAGCCTCTTGAATAGAGACAGAACAAAGATATTTTTACCACCACATGGCCACAAGTGACTTACGACATGATCTACAAGTTACACTCCCTAGGAATGTAGAGATTTATTTAAAACAATCTACAGAAAAGATATCTTACACAGCAATTGCTTTATAAGACTTCAATCACTAGTTTTAGCAGAAGCTTGAATTTACATGACAGTGAATTATGAAAAACTACTTTTACTGACCATTTGTTTCGCTTAAACATTCATCTAACTGTAAGCTGAATACTTCTTTATCAAATATAACAAAGGTGATATATAGCAACGTGATCTGCATCACTGACAAGTCAGCTATTGCTCAAGAAGGAAGACAAGTGCAAGCCAAGTCAGGATGAGATCACATTTGGGATGCAAAGGTCAGTGTTCCACACAGGGCTTATTCAACATCAAAGATTATTATATTCTTGTTGAATTACATGCCTCTCACCACAGCTAAGCATAATTTGGCTAAACCTACACTTCTTCGAGAAACAATGTTACAATATTCAATGAGAAGATATTTATAATATATAGGTATCCCTCACTGTGCCAGAAAGAAAACTATGACATATTTATCTCAACACGATCAGATTTTGTAAAAACAAAAGAGAGGTACAGCACAAGGTAAGAAAGCACATTTGAGATAACAGCTTACGCACAGGTCTGCTGCTCTTAACACAGCAAGGGATGTGACTGTCTCAGCTCCCTGCATTAGTAAAGACCAGATCATTACGATCAGCTAACACTCAGAGTCCCGACTGTATCAATGACACTAAGGTTGAATGTTCCCTCTTCAAAATGTGAAGCACGGGCTCCAAACTGGGTGAAGAATATTCACAGGTTTCCTTTCAAATCATTGTGCCATCTTACAGGAAAAGGCAGTGTTTCAATGAAATCAGGGCTATATTGAAGAGAAGAGTGCAAGAAAAAGCTCAGAACCATTGTAATACTATGAAAACTGAAGATTTTCTGATGCGCATATGGCAGTTAAGTGCTTGCATTAATGCCTTTGAAACCCTTTTTGAAGGCAACTAGGATTTTTTTCATAGAAAAGAAAAATCTCCATATAAAAGGGTATCTGAACACTTTCTGAATAAAATCAAAAATATCAGAAATCCTGACATGCTTTATGTCTAAGAGTCTGAAATACCAACCAGAACAATTGGAGATGAACTACATACAGTTAAAATCTTACAGGTAAGACAGAGGTTGAATCTCTTTAATTTGAATCTGCCGCAAAAGTTACTTCAGAGGATTATGAAACAGAAATAAATTTTCTACACTGATATATAATTCATATCTAATAAAAGGTTAACCAACCAATATTACAATAGTAATATTACAGTCATGACAGTCAATGTTACAAGACAGAACTAGTAGATTACCTCAGTCACAAACACAAAGAAGTCACAGACACACAAGAACGCATGTCCTTTTCTTCTCCTACCTAATGGAGCTCTTCTCGCGCTGTACACTTACATCAGTAAAGCATTTTCAGGTATCTGCTCTATATGCACTTATATAAGAAGTGTTCCGGTCTCCTCTGTAGGTTATTGAAGGCTTTGAACTGACAATCAACTGGAAAAAAATTTTCTTAATGACTTCTACAGAATGACCTGTGCTATCTATTCTACACATAATTCAATTATCTTAAAATGCTCACATTCCAACATTTGGATGAGAAGACAGCGGTTTACATCCATATCAATATCTGAGTAAAGGCATTGTACATTAACAGTTCACTGAACAGAAAAAAATCCCCCAACCACTAAAACCATTTGAAACTGAAAATCATCAAAAAAACACACCAGGAAGTTACATCCTTAACAAGGCATTCTTTGCAGAAAGTTTAACATCAACATTTTGGAAAAAAAAAAAAACAACAAAAAAAACCAACAAGAGACTCAAGACAAGAACAGACTCAGACTGTGAACAATACAACAACCCCATGATATTATGATGATAACAACCCCAGTGACTCAAATCTAAATTTTACTAAATTTAATAAAGTTTTAAACTGCTTCCATGCAATGCAGGAAGCATTATAAATGAAGTGTGGCTACTACTTTTATCTGTAATAGCTGACTGTAATCTGTAACTTTTAAGGAAACAGAAGGAGAAAAAAAGTCCAAAACCAAATCCCAGCCTTAGATTAGAAACTGCCAGCTGAAAAAGAAATGAATACCAACTAAAACCAAACTCTTGCAGACACTCAAACATTATCTTAAAAAACAAAAACAAAACAAACAAACAAAAACAAAACAAAAAAACCCACAACAAGAAGAAAAAACAGAAAAATTAAACCACTTCATACACGGCATTTTCCAAAGACTGCTCCTGTGGAGGCCCTGATTAATGTTCCTGTCTGCCCAATCTCCAATTCCTCAACTGCACAAGAGGCAAAGAAACTGGAGAAATGCCTTCCTAACGTTACTTTGCACAAAACTAAGTGTTGCAACTGACACCTGATGCTGCCAGAGTTGTCAAGCGATCACAAAGAAAAAGAGTCGTGACCCAGGATAGATGGTAAGATGGCAACACACCATTATGTGGCGCTTGAAAGTTATGAAAAGCCTTGCTCCTATAGCATACGGTGCTGTATTTAAAAGACTATCATGAAGGACTCAACTATCAAAAGACAAGACTATTAGCAACAATCTGAAGCCACAAAGGAGTAGCTTCTATTTCACTGTTTCTTTAATTAACAAGGCTGCAAAAGCTAAAGCCACACATTTGGAATCTGTGGTACAATAAATTCCTACTTTACTCAACTGTAACTCTCCAGCAGTTTTTCTAGTTTGAAGAAATTGCCTAGCTTTCTTTCCCAGCATGTCATTCTGGGACAAAGTCACAACAGTGCAACATACTACACTCCACTGGGCAGCCCCAGGTATAAAGAGACTTTTCTCTAAACCACTATATCCTGTCACTGGTAATTATTGCTACACCTTCCCGTTCTGCCAGATGCTCTGAGAAGAACAAAGCACAATATACAGATGTTTCCAAGTGGACTGAACAAACTAATTTACATTGAGGCTTCCTACATTTTACATCCCAAGACCTATGTCTCTTCTTCATCTGCGCTTAACTTCAGCAAGCTTAATCCAAGACTCTAAGGCTTGGATGCCTGCCTCAAGCAGAATAAGATACCATTTTAACCTGAACCAGTTGAGAGAGAAGAAAAAAAAGTTTAATGCCTAAGACTTCTTGAAAAATAAAGACTCCCTTTTTCTGAACCACTCCAGTTGCCCTCATATTTCAAGGACACACTATTTTATTTTAAAAATATATGTTTTGCTACTTAGGAACAAGCACTTATCAACAAATAAATTCATTTAATCGTGCCCTTAATATATGGGTCAGAAATAAAAAAAGGCCAAAAACTTCACTGATAGCTAATGAGGAGACTGAATATAGGAAAACATGGGTTTTTTTAAATAGCCCATCCTCTACCACCTGATATCTGTGTAGACCGTGGGCCCATCATTCCCTTAAAGAAACTGAACATCTCCTAAGTGATCTAAACCATACATTTTGACTAACGCTCCTTCATGCAAACTTCCTGCTATGTGAACAACATGGAGATGGATAGCACACAATCTGAATGAAAGGTTCCAGCAAAGGGGAAGTAGGTCCAAGACAGACAAAAGAATATTTTAAAGAACAAGTGAGGAAAGAGCCAAAAAATAGCCGAGCAAAGAAACTCAGAACTTGGCTCATCTCTGCGACCCTAGTGTCTCCCAAAGCTGAGTAAAGTCTGGATTCCTTGAGTGTATTCCAACTGTCTTTGTTCCTCTCACATCGATGAACTCACTGGCAAAACATCCATCTTCTCCAGCGCTACTCCACTTCCTACTGCCATTACATTACTACACTGGTTTAAAAGGCAAAGATTCAACCCAGCAGATCACCCACACGGGGAGCAGTAAGAACTGATACCATGCTGTTATGCTTGCACTAGTTTTACCTACATGTAGAGGATTAAGATTGCACAAAAATTAGGAAAAGAGACCATTAAGACAAGAACTTTGTGCACTTGTGTTAAATGGTCTGTACTTAACATCTCACATTCTATGCTCTTGAAATGGGAATTCTCTAGAAATGAGGTGGGAAGAACAAGGGAAGGACTGTTCTACACTTAATGTCCTACTGGACTGGAAACTTAAACTGAAATACAAACGAAGCATGAGACTGCAAAAAGGCAAAACAAAACCAGAGAATAAGGTCATCAAAAGCTACCCTTTCCACTGAGCTCCTGTATGACAGTAGATCAGCCCTTTCCTCCACCTTTACAGCTATTTTTCGTATGCTCCTTATTTTACACCTACCTATTCAGATAATCTGCAATCCAATTTGTGTACATACTCAGCACACCCAGCAGCAATTAGGATATGTACTTTAAACATATTAATTGCTTTACACTATAAAATGCAAATGGAGACAGGATAGCATTTTTACATTATTTCTGCCAGGTGAAGGAAATTCATTACTAATGGAGTACGTAGATGTTATGGCAATAGCCAGCAAAGGCAGACTCTGGAGAAACCTAATAAATCTGCTCTTTGGGAAGGCTTTTGCTAATAAAGTTTAAATAAAACTGAAACTGTTCAGAAATCAGTAAGTACAAAGCTAAATACTAGACAGCACTGAATTAAATCAATACAGTACAGCTTAATGTGCTACAAAACGAAGAATTATGTAAACGTATGTGTTCACATAGTTAAATATATAGCTACAATAACTGCTTAAAGTGAGCCACGAACACAGCAATTCTCAGCTCAAAATAAAAAACAAACCATGAACAGCAAACCACGGGATAAGTCTGTAAATAGTCTAAGAAGTGCAATTACACCCTTACAGAAGCTAACGATGTCTATGCAATTTCCAAGAAAAAAAGATATAACAGATACATTTTAAATACCTGACTAGCAAACAACAGGCGATAAAAGCAAACAAATATTTACCTTACTGCAGTAAAGCATCCAAAGCTCATACAGCCTCTCTCGGGATGCCATTCCTCCCCTTCCTCTTCCCGTCGATGATCCCAGCTACTTTTCTATTCAAGATCCTACCATGCTCAGTTCCCAGGTGCTCTTTCCACAGTTTTGCTTTATTATTAGTTATATCATAACCCGAGAAGAAGTCAAGTAACAGGGTCTCAGTCTCTCCTTTTGGAGTAAACAACGAAGTGCAACAAAAGCAATTGCAGACAAGTGTCAAGCATGTCCGTTCTTCGCCAGCGCTGCTTCGGTTTTAATCTCTGAAAGTGAAAACATACCCTTCAGGCCTTTGGTGGAGGGAGGAAAAAACAAATCCGCACTTAAAGCCCACAGACAACCTGGAGAATGGGGCGGCGGCAGGTCGCACCGCTTTGCTCTCTGGCACTATTCTCCTGTGACGGAGAGGTCTGGCGTTTAATGTTCGTGGCGCTTTCTCGCTTTTGCAGGGGGAAAAGCCGCAGGGCTGCCGAGCGGGCCGCCGGAGCCCCGGGAGGTGGCGAGTACAGCCGCTCCCGCTCCCGGCCCGGCAGTGACAGCCGCTGCCACCGCCCTTCTGCCCCGGNCCGCCCCGCCCGCGCTCCCGCACACGCCCCGGGCCGCCGCCGAGGGGCGGGGAAGCCGCGAGCGCCATCTTGGCTGCGGGCAGGGACAGTGCCCGCCCGGGGCAGTGGCAGAGAGCCCCGGCGGCAGGGCCGATCCGCGGCCTGCGCCGCCTCACCCGCAGAGCCGCGGTCCCTGCCAGGCGGCGCGCCCCTCGGCCGCACCAGCAGCGTGCCCGTAAAGAATCAGCATCCCCATCCTGAGCACCTCAGGAAACATCCGCACTGCATTGCTTCACAAGTAATAAAGGTTACCAAGCACATACACTTGTTTTACGTATGCCTCAGAGAGGCCTGCCAGCATAGCCTGCAGAGCATGGATATATCCATACATCCAACCTGCTGCCCCTGTAAAGTAGCCCCCTACCTTGTATGCAGAGCTTGCATAGGACTAAGGAACCAAAGTTAGATTTCCTCAAAAAAGGCAGATTTCTGAAGGAGAAATGCAAGAAGACATCCCTCAGCTTGCAGGTGGCCCTGCCTGAGCACACTGGCCTGCACTGACGAATCCGAGGCACTACACTCCAGTGAAGGAAGGACTTTCCTCCTGCTCCTTCAATAACAGGATCTTCTTTGCATGACTCACAGGGCACTCCCCGGGGAATGGGCTTCCTTCCGTGTCCACCTGCTCCCTTGGAAAGTGAGGATGGAAATTACTGCTGTGTCAGACTCCAAAGCAGGGAGGAGGAGGTTTAAGGAGACATGGGCTGTCTCTCTGGTTTGCTGGGAGAATCACAGCCCTGAAACTTTCGGCCACAGCCCTGGTCCTTCGGCCACTCACCTCCTCACTTGGATTCATACAGCTTCATGCAATGAAGCATTGCCATTCATTACACAGTTGATTACTTTCAGGGGATTTTCACACCTTTGCAATGATTTAATACAAGGTTTGGGAATCCTTTGCAAAGGAATTGACTGTGTAATATTATTGTAGTGTGTGCTGCATAATTTTTTTCTAGGGATGGATAAGTACCACCAAGAGCCCAAAGACAGGTTGAGCTATGTTCCTGCAACAGGCCTTTGTATATTTGTCTTGTTTTTAGAAGATCAGTGAAGTTTCCCTGGAGAAATTAAAGAGCTAATCTGTGCTCAATGTTGTTTCATGTGGATCACCACTGTGGGCGTGGTAGAAGTATCTTTCACTGCAATATCTAAACATAGTATCTAGCACGGATGAAGGGACACTGACAAAAATGAGACTAAAATTATTTTTAGTTATGTGATACATGTGCTCTGGTACTTGATGCTAGCCGCAATATTCTGCTGCCTTGAGGATGTAACATAATTGTTTCCATCAAGAAAAAAATGAGAGCTTAGAATCTAGCTGTGTCCCCAGGGCAAGAGCTGCTGTGCTTAAACTACCCTGGGCCCCCTTTGGTGAAGTGTGTCTAGGAAAAAAGAGAGCTTGCCTCCTCCCTGAAAGACTTTCCTCAGGGCTTGAGTTACTGCTAGGAGCTCCTCCCCAACAGCCAACCTGCATCACCTTTCTAGGAAATGCAAACCACTATTATTTGGCCCTTCCACAGTAATTAGATAAAAGGAACATCTTTATAGCAGGTTTTTTGAGTTACCAGCTCTTACCACATTTTTTGCAGCCTTTCCTAGACTAGACAACAGCCTATTTCAAAACTGCTCTTACAACTTGCTCCCTTCGAAGACGTCAACCCCTAGCAAAGCCATGTAAAAATCCCAATCCTCCCTTCAGATACCTCTCTGCTCTTTTGCATTACTGACTCTTGTAAGAGCAGTTGCTCCTACACACACCAGTCCTGCAACAGGCTTCAATGAAGCAATAAAAAACCATCCTCTGATAGAAATGGGAGACTCCTCCCTTGCTAAGTACTGCCACCCCCGTAATTAAGATGCTCCCAGACTATAAAGCAGCCATTTTCGACTCTGCTGGAGTCGTAGCAATGTAGTTATTTTAGTGGGCCTAGGCAATCAGTGCTACTTGTGTAGGCAGTTCTTGCCTTATATAGGTGCTCTAGATGAAAAGTAAAGCATTTGTGGTTTGCAACAGAGCAGTCTGTTTCTGTGTCGTTCAGGGTGAGTGGTCTCCTTGTCTGACCTTCTAGAGGTTTTCCTAAGCTCCCTGTAAGTTTGTTGAGGTGGCTTTTGGGTGTCTGCATCACTGGGTGTATGTCAAGTTTAGTCTCTCCCTGTTCAGACAAACATTAGTATTTGTTATGAGTTTTTCTTACATAGATAGATGAACAATAATGAGAGAGGTCAGTGGATAAAGGTGGGTTACAGGTTTGTCTCTGCAGGTGTAGTATAATGCTAGGTGAATTTATATTTCAGTGTACATGAAGACTCAGAAAAGGATATGGAAATCAAAGAATGGAGGAAGGTGTAAAGAGAAGCCTTGCCAGCTACGTATGGGTACTTTAAAACGTGAGTGTTTATGGATTGTTTCCGCTGTGAAAGCTAATTGTTAGATTTTTTGTTGCCTGCTCCTCCATAATTACGTATCAATTGTTTCATGGACCTTAAACAGCTAGGTAGGAAGTGTTCATTAGTATTTAATTGTCCCTTAGCTGCTGTCTTGTGGTAGCTGTCTACAACAGTGGTTATTTCTCATACTTTGTTTATTACTTGTGGGTTTTGATGTCTCTCATCAGGAGCTGTATATTAGTAACTCGGTCATTTTACTGTGGAGTGAACTTGTTTGTCAGCAAGTTCAGGTAACAGAATGGGTAGAAAGAAGGGTGTGGATAAGGAGAAGGCATTAATTTTGGGTTAAGGAAAGATTTAACAAAGAAATGGACTACACTGGATTGCAACTTTGAGTCCAGGAACTTCTGAAGTGGCAGGAAAAGCCACACACCTTATAGTACTGCTTTTGCTAAATTATGCTTATTTTCTGTGGTAGCAAATGAAACAGGCAAAAATTTGTATTTGACTTTTAGATATTCTCGGTCCTGTTGTTTGGCCCTAAGGCTTCTACTGAGACCAAGGCCCAGACCAACAGAAATCATGCTGAGATGAGTCTATGGCAAAGTCTTTAGCTGAGCTTTTTCTTGATGTCTTAAAGCTAATGCTTTTTTTACCAACAATAAAGAAATGGACGTAGAAATTAGCTTAGAAATTAACCTGCTCCTCCATTCTTCCACCTTTTTTTTTTACAAACAGGCTCTTGCACAGAAGCAAGGAATAATCTTGACAGTGTAAGTAAACAAATGGCCTTGTGGCTGTGTGTAAAACTTCCACTATCAAAACACCTTTTGCTGGATGTAAAGAAATAAGAATTTTGGATGCTAGTTTCTATATATTCAAGCCAAAATAACTTGAGATTGGATTTGGTGTGGCTATTGGAAAGAGGCAAGCTGGTCCTTGAAAGATGCCAAGGCCTCTGTGATGATGTTTTGCTGAGGGTGAATTTCTCTGGCTGTGATTGCCAGATGAGTGTACAATTATTCTGTTAGGTAAGTCAGCAAACTTAGTGTTTAATTTTCCTTCTCTTAGTATATTCACTTTGTACCTGAGGTAATTCAGAGCTTGTTAGTTGTTTGTAAAATTTGAAAATACGAAGGAATTTGTTTGCCTCTTGACATATAAAGGTGGTATCTAGGGATTTTAGTTACTTTCTTTCAATGTGTTGGAGACTTGCCACAGCTAAAGCTGGGAGGTGATGGCCTGGCTAATAGCATTAAGTCCCCATGCCTGCCCTGCTTTCAGATATGCAGGGTTAAGCTATTCACCAGACTTAAATTCAGGAAGGAATTTACCCCAGGGTAGCCTGGGACCCTGTGAGTGTTTTTGTCCTTGCCTGTCCTTTCGGCTTGTTTCCACAGGGAGTCTTCAGTATAACGACTCTACCGTTGTAAAAGGCTCAGGCAGTGACTTGATCTCTTCTGCTTCCTTTTTTGTAGTATGGGCTCCCTTATCACAAGCCTTAAGTTTGCAGCTGTGCTAGGAATGTTCTTTTGTAGGGTACCTCTTAAAGACCCTTTCAGACTAAATAGATAGTATGTGTTTATATGCTTTGATCTGCCTAGGTTCTTAAACAAACAGCGAAAATTCATGGATGAGAGTTCAGTCTTAGAACTGCCCCTCTTCTCTGCTGTCATTTAGATTAGCTATGCAAGAGCTAACGTAGATTTGTGCTACAGCTGTCTTTCTCTTGCAGATGCTTGAAGGCACCAGTTGTTACTGCACAAAACTGCATCATACAAGGGTTCTCCTTCCTTCACCAAACTGACTTCTTACTCAAAGTAAGCCATCCTTTACTGTACAGTCTTAGTGCCAGGGATCAATGAAGTTGCCATACTTGCACTTCAAGTCATTCTGCTTTAGTTATGAGGGTATTTAATGAATGATTTCATTATGTTGCAGTGCTCAGCAGTATGGATCTACAGCATGGTTCCTGAAAGCAATCAGTACGTCAGGAAAAAAACAACACAGCAGCAACCAAGACTGAAGGATGTGTAGGGGTTAGTAGTCTCTGTTGATCTGTTTGAATTTGATTCCCTCTTACCTTAGGGTGAGGTTGTCTCAAGGATGCCTGCTATAGCAACTTGGAGCCTAACTTCTCTTGGTTTGGGGAAGAAGGCAAATGAAAGGAAGTAACTAAGGGAAAATGGGCTTAGGAAAGCTCTAACTTTGACTAGAGGTGGGGTTATTGCAAAATATTAGTACCACAGCCTCCCAAGAGTTAGACGTTGGCTGAAAACACACTGCCTGCTTCTGAGTGGGATGTGAAACCAAAGGTGTGCCCTTGTGAATATCCCAGGGACTTGGCTAGCCTAACTCCTGAGCACAGAAAGGGTACAGAGGCCTGAATGCTACTGTTGTAAAACTTGAAACGGAGTTTTAAAGATTCTGCAGTGTAGTGTAAACAGTGTGCTGTTAGAGTATGTGAGAGACTTGTGGGGGCCCACTTGCACACTGAACTGGTTGTAGAATCTTTAACATAATGGGTCTCTCTTTTAGTTCCTAGCCCCAGACCCTAGGGAAAGCTGCTACTTCTGTGCTGTGGAGGGTCAACGTGAGTTCATGCCTCCAAATGGTGTGAGGTCCTGGCTAAACAAAAGAGCGTAGTGTAGGCCTTGAGCTGGAAGTAGGAGCAATTCAATCCTGTGCAGAAATCTGGATTTAATGCCAAATGGAAGCAGGAACTGTTGGGCACTAAGACTGTTTTTTGGGTTTTTCTCAATCATGAACTGAATAAGTAACTGAAAGATTTATTTTGGTATCTGTAGCATTTCAAATAGTCATTGCTAGAAATTATTTTTATTAATAAACTTGGTAAATACTGTAAATGCCTTGCTGTCTTAAGTCATCTAGTCTCACAGCTGGAGACTTGGTATGCAGTATTTCCATGAAGATACTGTTTGCTGTCAACTTGCCAGTGTACTCACAGAAGAAATATTTCTGTGAAAGCCATTGCTTTTATGGGGAATCTCAAGAGGAAAGGTATATCCTATAATCCATGCAGGCATGGAGTTAGTTCATGAGCTCAGTTACAGATAGAGTTTGGGATTTTCATAATCATAAATGAAGAATTTTTTTCCCTAAGGTCTGAAAGATTTTTTTTTTCCCAGAGATGTTATTTTCAAACATACATGTTAGGAAAGTGATGGTTAGAAAATATCCCCTGTTGTTGGAAGGATCCAACTTTGGCGCTTATGGCATCCCATTTGGTGAATCACCTGTACTTGCCACACCTCAGGAGGTACTGCTGTCCTTGGAAGTGTGGCTGTTCATATAAAACACGACTTCCTTCAAGTATGTTACAAGACTGGATGTCCATGTAGTGAAAGCCCTCCTGGGGAGATGGGCAGTTATCCATGAACTTCAACATCCTGCTTCTGAAGTCATTCCTCAGACTGCTGTAGCTGCCGTGCTTTTGGGAGTGCGAAGGTAAATCCAAACATGGATAAACAAGATGTCAAGTGGCAGTTCTAGGTGACTACAGCTTGCTAGATGCTACGGATGCTAGCAACATGACAGTGAATAGCCACTAGTGTGTGCAGAAAGGTCAGTTTAGCAGGAATAAATTTAACTGGGTCTTGATTTATAGCAGCGGTGTTGTGAATAATTTCTGCTCCAGAGAGAGCAGAACTGCACTTGCTAGGGCAACTAGCAACTCTGCATGCAGGTAAAAAAATAAACTCAATGATATAGTTGAATTGCCACGGCAGTCATATGTCTTCAGTCTTCTCAGATGTTGATGCCATAACTGGATTTTTCTTGCACAGCCTTAAGTGGGCAGGTGGGGGGAATTTTTGCTTTTCATTTACTAAGATGATAAACTGTTTTGATACTGTCTCTGACTCTTGTATCTGGCACAGCAAAGATTTGCTGTAGAAAAATACTTGCTGGTTTGCATCAGCGTGCAATACAGTTTTTGGAGGTGCTCAAGTGCAGTTGTATAGACACTAGAGAGTATTGCTGCTATTATGCAATGTCCAACAGGTTAGTTTAAAAAAAAAAACCAGCCCACAACAAACCACAACCAAACGCAACAACACTTTAGTATCCTTCCTAATTTTACGTGTTTTTTTTCTACCTCCATACTAATTCTCAGTTTCTTTGCTCCTTCTTAATACTTCTCATTGGTCTCTCAAGTCAACTTCTTTTCAGTCCATCTTGTTCCCAGCTTCCTTACCTGTGACTTCTTTCCCTCTGCCACTTTTAAGGACACAAGAGTGCACTAGCTTTTAGCACTTGGACCCAGAACTTGTCTTAGCTAAGTGAAGCCCAAAATTGCGTATCAGTGGAAAAAATAGCTGCATTATCCAATGCAGATGGAATGTATCTGGAAACTTGTGTGGTAGTCTACGTAGCTTCTACTGGACAGGGAAACTGTGAATTGTGCATAAAGCTTACAACATGCATGAACTAATCTTTTATGAATATTGGAGGGACATATTCTAGCACTGAGGCTGTTCCTGGGCCAAATTTCAAATCCTTAGTCTTATGTGTGAGTATTGAGATATTTCACATCTTGGCAACCTCTCCTCTCTGAGTAAAACCTTTCCAGGGAATGAGTCTAGAAAGAAAAAAACACAGATCTATTCTGGGCTGCAGTACTCAGAAAAAACCTATCATGAAGCAAATATGCCTTAGTGTTTGGCTCAAACACATGATGGTGTCTCTACAATGGGATGTGTCATGTTGCCTCTGCAGTAGTGTAGTCATCAACTTTAAGCCTGTCATGACATAAGATCATTGACTAGGGCATGTGAGATGTGGTTTGGTTTTCAGCTCTGTACTTAACGTCCTCGTGATGTTTAGTACAGCATGTATAGCCAGAGCGGTTTTAGAAGACTGGCAAAGTGCTTTTATATATATAAAATAATAGACATGTTATTAAAATGAGAAATGATACCGTTAACTCCTCCCCTCCCACACCTGAGTACTCCTCAACCATTTATTTGGGTGAGAATCCAAATTGACTTACCTACCTCTTTGAGAGACCAAACCTCATTGGGTGAACTTGGTGAGTAGTAAAACTACTCCTCTCCTATGCAGAGGTCCCTGGAGAAGTTTCTTAGGGGATGTGGTGCTTTGATTCTAATGTAAACAGTAACATACATGGAGACAATATGGAAAACTTAACTGCTGTCATGAAACAAGACGTAGTGGAGTCACTGAAGCCCACCCAGTGCTGGCAGTCAGGAGAGACTCCCCCTTCAGGAAGTATTGATGGCCTGTGTAGTTGGGGCATTCATAGATCATCCAGCAGCTGGTTTCCAGGTTGTCAGCGCTTGAGGTGGGCATGGCAGGTCTGATTGGTCTGTGGTGGTGTTGCAGGAGCAGCCCTCAAAGTAAGACATCTGCAATAAAACAAAAGTAGTCCAAATCACACTGGAAAGTATTTGAAACCTGGCTTGGTTTTGTCTGGGTTGTACAAAGCAATCCAAAGACTGCAAGGGTCCATAGGGACACTTCTACTGAGCCCTAAGACTAGCAAAGCCCTTATATCCATTTTCTATGGGATGTGCAGACCGTTACTGCTGTCTTCCTTTCTCTAGTACTAGAGAATGGTGGTTGTCCCTTGGGGACTCTGGAAGTGGGAAGCAACTTTTTTCATTATTTCATGCTGAAAGTATCCTATTAGCAGCCTTCTGACAAGTTTTTGGGAGCATTTGGAGAAAGTGAAAAACCCCATTTGCTCTTTGATAGCTCCATGGATGACTTCTGTTTATCACACATTCATTCAACTTTGTGCCCATCTCCTGCACCCAGTCTTGGATTCCTAGAAATCTTCTAGGAATCAGAGACAAAGGAAGGAATAATTCCCCTACATCTGAATCGTGCTGAAGCTTTCATATCTCTTAATGATACTGGAACAAAACAAGACTCTTCTGTCCAACCCAAGTTAGCCCACTAACAAGCAATTTAGGTCTGCTGGGCTGCTATATCTTAGCAGCAGTAAAATCAAGCTGGAAATAATTAAATTCAGTGGTATTGTTTGGTGATATTTCTTACATTTGTTTGAAATAGATTATTTCAACCTGATTTTCCCGGCTTCTTAAAAATCTAAGATGATATAAACATTAGGTCTCTTTCAGCAGCTGAAAAACTAAAAGAGAAATTAGCCAGACAGAAAATGCAACCAATGTATTTTTTATGTGTAACTGGTTTAGTATTTGAAACCTTTCAAGTACACTATAGGCTTTCTTTAGTAAATTTGTCAGAGAGGTAGTAATAAAGCAACCACTTGAGGTTTCCCCTCTGCTAATTTGTTGGTAGACCAACTAAAGATGCTTGCAGATGTAATTGCCTACAAGAAGCTATACCCATGCTAGGCTGTCTGCTCCATTCACTCAGCTGTTCTTATCTTTGCTATTTTTGCTAGGGTGTAACTGTGACACCTTTTCTCTCCTGCTTGCCTTACTTTTCTCTCCTTCCACACCCACCTTTGAACTAACCTTCACAAAATTCATTCACGTGCAGTGCATTTTCATGTTTCTTGCTCATACTGCATGAAGGAATTTTGGGTCTTTTTGTCTTACTGGCTTCTTGTTCAACAAAAATGCTACTTGTTTGGGGCTTTCTTGCATGTGTCTTTCACTATGAGTCTTGTATGGTGATTTCATGAAATGGCAAAACTTCAGGAACAAATCTTTAGCTATCCTGTTTTTACATAGCTCTAGTTGTGCTTCTAATGGGTGCTGTAAATGGTATCACTATTGTCAGCCTCTCTCTTGGAGGTGCTTCCTCAGCCAGGAAACTGTACCCTTTAACACTGAAAGCAGCCTGAGGAAAGAGAGTGATTCAAGTCTTGTTTCTGAACATGTGTATGATTTCTTTGTATAAAAAAATAACTTCTTCCTGATGGTTAATGCTAAGCAAATTGAATTCACTTACAGGAACAACTCCTGTGTGCAGGCCTGTGCTTGCATTTCTCAAAGATCTTTGTCAGGCTCAGAACTGTTACACTTTTTTTTGTTCTGTCTGTGATCATGCTTGCTATGGGGAGCAGGTTTGTCCTTTGGATCCCACATGGTCCTTCACAGATTAATATTTTGGGCACTGGACTTGGTAGTAAAGTTTGGAACTTGAGAGACCTTGAACTTGAGTAGGGCAGGTATATGTAAAGTCCTTATTGTAACAAATGCAGAGCAGCCATCATGGGTCGGATGTGCCATCTGTCAAGTAACTTCCATGAGTAGGCACTGAGGTAAGGGTAGGTATGAAACAAATATATATAATATTTCATTCAAACTTCAGGATCTCAAGCTTTTTTAGCTCAAGAGGTTTTCTGAGCGGAGGTTTCTTCTCTCTTTATAAAAACTCTCAGTGGATTTGTCTTTCAAGTACTCATCCAACTTCTCCTTGGATCCTCTTCGTAGGACCCTATGCCACAGATGAACACATCACTGCAGGAAGGGCGGTGGGTTGATCTGAAACTCCGGAGCCAGAATATCTTGTTAGGCGAATGGTATCCATGGTCTGAGGAGTGTGGTTATTTCCATCTGTTGCAGCTGCCCTCAGCCAGTACGCTGTTATGACAGCTGCTTTTACATGGAGATTGACTGCTTTTGCACCTCAGAAAAATTCGAGCATAGGAGTAATCTGAAAGTAGGAGTGTTTTTGCAGAGAAATATAGCCTGCATGCCAGCAGCTGTAGTGCCTGCTACCACCCATAAAGTGAGCTGCAGGAGCCTAGAAGACTTCTTGGTGAAAACTTGGGTGTTCTGTGAATTTCCAATGTCCCTCTACTTTAGCACCATTGTTCTTAATGTCTGCTTGAGGTTCTCCGAACATTTGCAAACAAAAGCAAGTGCAGCCTCTCAGTGGTTCTTAAAAACTAGGAGTTGCCATCATCCCTGTCTCAGGTGGAAAACTTTGGAGAAGTTTAGCTACCCATAAGCTCTAGGATGCAACAGAATCTAGAATCCAGACACCCTACCTATCACCCTGATCTCTGAATAGTTATTTCTGTTCGTTCTTGCCTTTTACCAGAGGAATGCTAGCATGTAACCTACACATCACTACAGAGCCAAGGTTCTCAACCTCACTAATTGAACCAGGTACTTTGCTGCAATAAGTAGGCATATGTTAATTGCTGTCTGGGGAACTGGTCTGCTCTTTATTTATTCCTGCTGAAGACAAATTAAATATTTTGATTTCCTATGCTAAGCAGACAAGGAGATGGTGTACCTGTATTGCTGTGTTATTTTCCAAATCTGAGTTAGCTAAGCGTGCTAACACACATATTCCTTACACTGTGCAGTTCCCATAAATGCACAATATTAGGTGTTTGTGAACAAGAGGAAACATGCTTTTTCACACCTCTGCCCTGAGAGCCAAGTTGTTCATGCTCCATTTCCCTCTGGCTGAAGCATGGTGTTCTTATGTACACCAAGCATTTGCAGTAGCTGAACAGCCTACTTCACACAGTGAAGGACCCACAGGAGGGCAGAGGTAGTGTCCCATGTACAAAAGAACGGACAAAAAGGGCAAAGAATAGTTTTATGTTCCTCTCCAGTGTTGTCAGGGAAAGGCTGGTGAGGATCACTAACAAGCTGTTACTGAGGGGTCATGTGAGTGTGAAATAATGGCTAAATGAGGTCTCTGACATTAGCAAGGAGACATGTGAGTTTCAAGCAGTCCACCTCACTGCTGTAAAAGTTGCTTGGTTTTATTCAAGGACTCCATTATCAGAATGTTTACTAGGCAAAACAAAATCAAAGCCTGCCATTTCAAGCCAAGATGAAGTGATTTAAAATTAAACATATACTAGATAAGGTTGCAAAGTGTCCTAGTAGTTCTGTGCTCTCTGTATGGCTTTCTCTTCCTAAAAGTCTCCAGAACTTTGCTGAAAAACAGTAATATCCCTGGTAAGTATAGAGCTGGAATCTATTCCTAGATTGAAAACTTGTTAAAATAGAGAACTTAGGTGAAAGAATCAGACCTTTCCCTTCACTTACCAGGGTACGGTAAGTTTACACTTACCAGCAATATGCAGTTGGACCTTTAACACTTATTTAACTTACCATGTTCATACTTAACTTATCATGAATGACTGGCTAATGGTGAATATATTTAAAAACTATTCCTTCTCTCCCCTGAAAATGTGAAATCATCAGATTTCCCTCAGGACTGCACAACTTTAATTTGTTTGTAGTACTGAAGAAAGATTTGTTTGAACCAGGGTTTTGGAATGCATTCACTGTTTATTTAGTATGAGAGCAGTAACTCAGTGTGAGTCAGCCAGCCTCTGCAGAGACAATTTTTGGCATTTACTGCACCATAGTCAAGAATTCTTCTCTATTCCCTAGGTTTCAATAAATACTGTCTGCCCTGAACTTAGGCATTTCATACAAGATCCAAGGGCCACCTAAGGCATTGAGGGAGCAGATCTCAGGGAGATGGACATAACCTGGGACAAATATCAGTAAGACCCAACGTTTGACCTTGGGGATTTTCTTTTTTTATAGAGCTGGGTATTGTGAGAAACAGAATTCTGCAGTAGCAAATAGCAAAAATACGGAGAAGACAGAAGTTTAACTGATTCTGACGTTACTAAACAAGACAGACATACAGGAAAAGGAGCATTGCCAGCTTCTTTGTGTATTTCTGAGAAATTGTGTTCTATTCTGGAGATGGGATTGCAAAAAGATTCACTCTTTTGAAACTAATAGAAAAGTTTTAATTCTTAGCCATAGGGAAGAGCTCAGGTGTGCCAACAAATGGGTATGATCACATACATGATGGCAAGTAAATGGAACATGCTTTATGATTTGAAGAAATGGGATTTATAAGGACTCTGTATTAAGACAATAGGAGCAAATGTATTCATGAGATTTGGGGATGATGTGTGGCACTTACTCATGTCCAGGCCTGAATAATGTGGCCTTTTCAGAATTATGCTACTAAAAGATATTTACCATGTTACTCCATATGCTCCCATTATACACTGGTGTGCAGGCAATTGCCATGTGGGAAACTGCTGAGCTTTTTGAGTGTGGGGATGTGGAGTGTTCCTGCTGCTATGGCTCCTACTGTAAAGTATATCTGAATAACAAGAGAAGGACCTTGGCAAGTATGAATCCTTTGCCTGATTTTAACCAACACAGCTTTTATGTCAGGAAAACTGTACCCATTGCACATCTGATTTAACATGTTCAAGTATCATTGTATCATAACACAGTACGGTCATAAACAAGTTGCATGCATCAGCCCACAGGAGAAGTTTATATCAGGTAGCCCTGCCAGCCCTTCCCTGGGTGATGTAAAAATATTCTTTACCTAGGAACGGTCACTCCACTTTCTTTTAGTATCTTCAAGTTATGAAAAGGCCCTGGAAATAGCTTTGATATTAAACAGATTATTTCCTTCATCTTCAATGAAACTTTGCCTGTCTCTCAAGTTGCTTGGAGAGACTGTGTAACTATATTCTTAAAGGATAAACTGTACCCACTTTCTTAAGCTGTGATGTGCTGCTAAGCACACTCCATCACTTGTAGTATTACATGGCAAGACTTGATGGAATTGCAGAGACTGAAACAGTTCTAGAAATCAGGATCATTCTTCCTTTTTAAAAGGTAATGATGTTCTGAGTAACTGGGCTCTCATGAATAATCTAGCAGCCTTTTTTTGCCTTAAAGGAGTTGCATTGTTTCACAGAGGGCTGCAGGTCAAGGTGGTCACTGCTACATTCACAGCAGTGGCCCAGAAGCTCTTGTCTTCATAAAAAAATTATCTGCAAAATAAACATTTGCAAAGAGTCATGGTCCACCCTGGTGTCTGTGTCAGAGAAGTTGACTGGCACAGTGGGGTTTCCACTTCTCTTTCCCACTTCTGAAAGTTTGCTGAGATGAAAGTTGAGAGCTGTGAGCAGATACTGTGTTTGCTTTTATAAACCATAGTCCTAATGGCCCATCTGCAAAAAGTAACACAAAAGAGACCATTCTAAGCTGTGGGGATTTCTCATGTTTTGTCTTTATAGTAGTTATGATGTTAATTGCATTTACCATGGGGAACTCTTTTTTTTCCTGCTTTTTGTGCTGCATTTGCTGATGCTGTGTGCAAGTTGAGTTATGGTGTAACTGTGGGGTAGAATACACTTTGAGCTGCTGTTAACTGTTTCATGTGGTCCATCTGACCCAATGTGAGATAGGTACAAGCACATATATGAGTATATAAGAATGGTTCTTCACAGAACCTCCTTTGCCTGAAAGCTTTCAAACTCAGCAGACCTGAGCAGCTTCTGGTGTAGGTCTGTTCCTCTCCTTCCCCACCCTGTCTTGATTACCTCTTGCCCAAGTTAGTCCTATGGCAAACTTCCCTTTTGTGACAGCAGATGAACTTCGCTTCAATTTCAATACTTTGTCACACACTTTATGCTGGAGACAGGAAAAGTCTCCATCTCACATGGTGTTGTTAGCCTTTGCCTACTAATACTTTCTATTGTGTACAGACTTTAACACAGACGTGTGAGGAGGAAGTGGTGATTAAAAGTCTCAGTCTCTTCCTGATGTGTGATTAATTGCTGCATCCCAGAAGACTATAAAGATTGAAATCAAGTGGTTCTTACTAGATATTTTTCAGTGTATCTGAATTACTGACTAACACTGTAAATCAGTTTGAGTCGCTTGGTTCAGTTTTTTCCCTGTGAAAGTCTGTTTTAAAAATTCAAAGGGAGCAAACGGCATTAAACTCAAGTTGCTCTCTATCTGGAACCCAGAAGGATTGTTGTGTAATGCTAAAGCAGAGTGCTTTAACACTAAAGCACAGATAGCAGGCTAGAGAAAACTGTATTCCTCCATTTTGGAACTTTTCCTCTGTTTTTTTCCTGTTTGGTGCAGGGGTGTAACAAACCTTGACTTGTTCTGTTCTGCTTATCATTTTCTTGCACCTAAATCTAAGACTTTTAAAAACTGCTTCATGGAATATGCAAAGCTGGTTGTAAAAATGACTTATATCACCAGTAGGTGAGGCTTCAGATCAAAACAAACTACTGCACTCCAAAACTAGATTTATAATCTTATGTATTCGGAGGAACTCATTCAAGCATGTGAAGACCTTGTGTACGTGATCCATTAGTAACTTGGCACACAGATGAACACCTTCATAGATCTAATTTACTTAAAAGAGCTCTATTTTCAACTACATGGTCTCCACCTCCAATGGAACAAAGGAGTGTTTGTGGCTGCAAGGAGAGAGGGCAGGGCACAGTTTAGGAGACTTAGTGGATTGCAGGTTTGCTTACAAGGTTTCAGGCCAAAGAAAAGGGCTTTCAGTGCTGGTGCAAGAAAGGAAAGAGAAAGACAAGAGTGTCTTCTGGGGAAATGGATGGGAGGAAATATGAAACCTCACCTTCACAGCCTTCCTTCATAAACCACTTCACTGATGTTGTTTTTAACTGTATCCATATTAAATGACAGCGGCTAATGTGCACTCACCATTTCCAACAGGTTAGATACCCTTCTGTCCTCTTTAGTATATTCAGCCTTTTTCTCCCAGACTGTGTTACCTCAGATCACCTGCGTTTCTCCTGTTGGATTTCCTTGTCATGATGTTTGCTTGCCTGTTGTATTTGACTTGAGGTATTGGGGCTGTTACTGTAAGAAAGCTGCTCAGGGCTTGATATTTGTCTGCTGGCAAGTCTCCATGAAAGGTCATGAAGCCTTTGTCAACCACACCACACACTTGCTTCACTTAATTGGCTATGTGTTTAGCACTGGCAGTGGAAATACCTGCGTGGAAGTACCTGGCAGATTACCTCCATAACAGCCTGTCTGAGCTAGTTTCTGTTTTGAGGACCTCTGAGTGCTCTTTCAACCATGACTGCCCTTATGAAGCCAGCACCTTTAACAGTGTTTTAGAGAGAAGGAGTAAAACTAATTTTCTCATGGCTTTGGTAATTGCTTTTGCTGCCAGCTGCCTCTCAAAGATATATAGTCCTGTGGACTTGCATTGCTTCCCAACCTGACAAAATTGATGCTTTTCAGAACAGATTGGTTACATTTTTGTCCGACAGATAAACCAATCTGTGAGAGAAAATATATTTTGCTGTTCCATGATGGATGCTAGATGTTTCCACATGACATTTGGCTAGGAAAAAGCTCTTCACCATAATGAGTGAGAATTTTCAGGACTAGTTAGAGAACTAGTAGTGACATGTCTTAAGTCAAGAGTACTATAGCAGAAATGAGGGGGAAATTTGTGCTTGCTTGCATGGGCAGTGCTCTAGTAACTCTGGCTGTGGTGTAAAGACTCTGACTCACAAACTTGCGTGGAGCAATTTAAGAAGTTAGAATCTCTGGTCCAGCAGACAGTATGTCTGTGCCTCAGCTGCTGTGTTGTCCAGTCAAGAGTGTCAGCTGAAGCCATCTGATTTCAGTGTCATAAACTGGGCTATGAATTGCGACAGCAAGCTGCCACCATGAGTTCTGCTGCTGGACTCAGCCTCTGGGGTACAATTTTCCTCTTAAATTACCAAAGGAAAAGTGGATAATGCCCTGTTCAATTTCCCACTTGCCCCTTTGCCATGATGTCAGGTACTTCGGAAGAACAGAGCCAGAATGGCTTCTTACCTTTCCCACTATGGGTAGTATTGCAGTGCAATGGTAGGCACCAAATGTATGTATATGGTGCACATATGATCAGAGGTCTCTTCTGGGTCCTGTAGAAAAAATTCATGACTCTGCATTGCATCTGAGCTCTGAACTCTGTCCATTGCTTTCTGCATAGCTGAAGAAAGAGTTTGAAGTTATTCTGACTAATTGACCTGATCACTGAAAGGTGACACACCTTTTTTTTTCGTTCTGGAGACAACATAGCTCAAGGAAAGGAGTAATTTCCAGTCGAGGTAGCAGAAGGCTATGATTCACCAATCCTGTGGAGCACACACAAGCACCTTTCAGGTCTCTAATTCTGGCTGTCTGAACATGTGAGCAGCAAACCATCTGATCTGCTGGGCTTGATTTTTGTGTGCAGACAATCAGATAGCTGCCAGCCAAGAGGGGAGGGAGTAGCAAAAGGGCGGTTACTTGCACTCTGACAATAAAACACTGGGTTTAAGCTTATTAGCACAATAAGTAAGTAATAATATAGTAAGTATAACATACATATAGTAAGATTTCTGTTGCTTACTCCTCTTAACTCCACCAGTCTTATCTATAAAACCACAAAGTATTAGCCAAAGAAAAGTGAAGACCATGGCGATACTTTAACAGCAAAGACAGCACTGGAATAACAAGGCTAATCACCTATTTGTTAGTCTTATGGTTTATTTTATTACAGGTCAGTGAACAAAAAACAGTCATGAGATGTTAATCTCTCTAGCTGTTTAATCTTAACCACCCCCTCACCATTGTTCTCTCAGGGGCTCAGAAGCAATATCCCCTCCTCCCCTCTTGTAATGACCTCATTTCAAAGTACATTTTCTATCTGGTTTGGTTGGATTGATGCTGTTTGGGTTGGGATGAAATTTGCTCAGGTCCTGTCACTGGCTGCTGCCTATGATTCTACCGAATTTGTTTGCAAGGAACAAAGACTCACCAGTTAATTTGTAATTTGTGAATGTATTGAGCTGTGATTAGTGACAGCCCATCTGGGGAATGGGAGTGTTGTTAGGCAGCACAGCATGGACATAAAAGAGGTAAACCATTAGAGATCTACAAATGGGGATGAGAAGACAGACTTCAGTGCTTCGTTGGCACTGCAGGGAGATGCTCTTTCTTTAGCTGAGCCTTTTACCAAAATGAGAAACCAGGATGGTTAAAGGGGAGAGCTGAGAGACACAGTGCACATCATCCTGCCCAATGCTGGATCATGTATGGAAGTTGCAAAGCACTGTGGAAAAGGGAAAGTGTGTATTCCCTGCCTCTGAAGTGCTGCATCCGCTCATTGTCTCTGTAGAAGTGGCATGGTGCATTGAGGAGCAGTAGGGATTCATTAGGAAAATGTAAGCTCCCGACATACTGGCAGGGGGAAGCAGGAGAGAAGTGGCTAAGGGAAGAGGAATGGATGTCTTAGATGCAAGATATGAGGGTGGAAAGGAAGGAATGGCTGTGAAGATTTAAAAGCAAACAAACAAAACCCCAACCAAAACACAAGTTGCAAATGTATTACCAAAGCTAAGGTAGAAGACATCAGTTAGCTCACCTACAACTAAGTGAGGTACATGAAGTCTTAGATCTTTGCTATGTCTTTGCTTCATTTGCTTTCCTCACTTTTGAGTTTGTTCCAGGCTCCTTTGGAGAGATTCCGTGTTTTGCTTCTGTAGCTCCCTGCAGGATGCAAATGTTAATAAGCGCAAGCACAGCAGGCAGGGCTGAATCCATCAGGAGAGATGGGGACTGCTCGGCAGATCAGCTTCCCTCCTGCTGTGTGACATGTGAGGCATGTTGAACTCAGGGCTGTGGGGGAGCCCCCTTACTTTAGTTCGGCAAATCCAGCCCTGCTGCTGGAATGTTTTTTAGCTCTGTTGCTTAGTGGAGCAGTGGTAAACAAAAGGCTTTAGCAAATCATGAACAAATAGAAAGGCAGAACCTATTTCATGTACAGGCTAGGCTAATCTGACATTACCGGGTTCTTTATGGAGTCAGATTTTTTGTTAATTTCTTTAAAAATAGGTTTGTTGTTTTTTTTTTTAACCTAAAAGTGATGGTAGTAAATGCTTTGGGTTTTTTTCAGGGATATTAACCACAAGAATGCTCTCCATGTGTATATTACTGGAGTCGACTTTCCAGCTCACGAGTGACACCACCTGCCAATGTCGTGCAATTCAATTTCGAATTGACACTTTGGTGTTATTATGAAACATCTCGTGCTAAAGAGAGCTGAGAAGGGTAGACAAGACGGACATTCGGTGATAGTGTTGCAAAAACTGTTTTACTGGCTTGTGTGAATTCTCCAGACCTACTTTGTCACCCTGTTGCTTTCCTCTGGTCAGTGCGTCCAGCTGCTTGCGGTCCTTTTTAGCTCTCCTTGCTGAACGAGGGCTTTGCTTTTGATGTGCTGTTGGTGTCTGGTACTTGATGCCTTGGGGGGGAGAGAGAGCCTTGTATCATCTTGGGCTTACAGAGTGCCACCGGGCTGGTTTACAGACCTACTGCACGGGCTCACTTGCAATACATGGTTGGAGGTGAGGGGTTCTGGCTTCAAACTGTTTAATGCTCCTGAAGTAACTCTCATTTTTGCTACACTTGGAAAAGAAACAGGCAAGCTGTAGGTGGCTCTCACTGGCCAATAGCATAACTGACCTTTGCAAAACTTCTAGTATTAGTCCAAGCTTAAAAGCAAGCAAATCATTGATAGACATAAAGGCTGATTCTATTGGAAACATGTAATCTTTCCTCTTCTTGAGGAAAATGCACCTTTTGTCATGAATTTCAGTAGCCTGAGCTAGATGCCGTTTTTAGGCTACAATGACAAAACACCTCTACATCCCCCCCGGAGAATAGGCACAGCCCAAGGTTTACACCATCCTTTTCATGTGCAGCTGTTGGAGCTCAGCAGGCTGTAACTTGTTGGCTCTGCTGGGCCAGGTCCTGATGCCTGGTGTTCTCTTGCCCTGGCCTTGTAGGAGTTGGGGTGAAATGTGCTCACTTTGCTTTTGGGCATGCTCTGCAGCTTCAGTGGCAGTCAGCATGGCAAATGGATGCAGGGAGATCTTGAAAGGTTGAATCCAGTGGTCCTGAAAGGACAACAATTCATAGACTCGTATACCTGCAGAAACTACATGCTAAGACAAAATGGGCACACTCTTCTGGTCAGCAGAAGCTAAGATAACTGCTTCAGCAGTCCTGGTGGATAAATGAGCACCATTTATAATGCCCACCCGAACTGCCACGAGGGTGTGACTTGGGCTCCCTAAGTATCTATATATCTTGATAAAGCCAGCACATTATTTTCAAGGAGATTTAAGGCAAGGCTTCAGAACTGAAAAGGGATTAACAGGAATCTCCACTGGTTTACTTCAGTGGGGGAAAAAAATCCACAGAGACTGAATTTTCAGATGGGCTGGATTCCAGCCCTTTGAGTCTAGGACTCCTAAGGAAACATAATCTGAATTCCAAGAGTTATTATTAATTGAAAACAGTAGCTTTAACCTCTTAAATGAATTAGGACTTTGCAAAATAAAGTATCCTTAGTTTCCCAGCTCGTCAAAGCATTTCCATTCCTTTCTCGTAGAGTGGAAATGATCTTTAGCCCATGATCAAAATGAAGCAGTGTTGATGGCTGAAACAAAAACTGAAGAGCCTGATAACAATGGCTTCTTCTTCAGAAAATTTTGTAAATTTGCTACCTTGTGATTATTAAGGCAGTATCTCTGAGTCCACAAGGGGCAAGATCTAGGCAAGCGGACAGTAACATGAGCTGAGCAGAAATACTATTTCAGTTCTTTGTCTCTGCTTGCATAACATCAGAATATAAATCAAAGCAAAAAAAACCCCACCTCTCCTCCTCCCAAAGGAAAAAAACCCACCAAAACCCAAATGCAAACTCAAACACCTCACCATGGGAAACAGCAAGAGTAGCTAGCTGGAAACCTTTCAAGAAAACATTGTTCCTCTGCAGTGTTTGGTGAGCACTCAAAACAGAGATTTTTAAAAATATCCTGGGTTGGAAATACATCAAGAAAAGTATTCCTGTCCATAAGAAGCCCGACTGTAAAAATATACAGTGTAACATTCACAGCGAAACGAGGGACAGTTGATCCGCCCACTTATCCCAGGAGCAGAGAGGAAGATCCCTCCTTCTAAACAACATATTGTGAATTGCCCCTACATCACAACTAGTGACATTTCTAGTTCTTGATGTGGAAGAATTCAACTAAGAGAGGTTACAGCCAAGCCTATTCTGGTGCATGTAACTGTGAGCTGGAATGAGCTTTAGCAGTTTCTGGACGCTGGGTGTCAGTCTGTCATTAATATTACAGCTAAGCATGTCTGAGATTTAAAAAAAAAGTAAAGTGCACCAGAAACACTGTGAATTGCATGTGAATCGTCTGTTATAGTCTGACTACAATTCCACATCAACTTTTAATAGTTGCTAAGGAAACATCAATAAATTATATTTTACTGAAAAAACAATCTATATATTCCAGTAGAAATGCTTTTTCATTATGGAGCTGGGTCATACAGAATACTTTCTTGTGACTTGAGTCACGAATTAAAGATTCTAATACCTCTCCTACTTTTTAAAGGGCAATTATACGACTAAAGCGATAGTGCTAGAGAAACTTGCTTTGAACAGAGGCAAGGCCCTTGTGAAGAAGGCAGTTATCTCCCCAGACCTGCACAGCCTTTTTCCCCACTCCACACTAGTGGTAATTAGAACATAGTGGTGGGAATGCATCTCTGTAAACCATTCTGGCAAAGGTCCAGGAGCTGGATGACATCTTAGTGTGGATGTCAGTAATTGGACTGCCCTTTTCTTGCCTCTCCCTGGCACACTGTAAGGTAGAGCAGGAGGTGGTGAATAGTTTGACTCTTTGCTCTAACAGAAGGTTGGAACTCCTTTGCTATTACTAATGGGGTAAAAAGGCTAATTACTTCAGTTTAAAATGTAGCATATTTTTTAAAGGCACAGATATTATAGGATAACTTCACTTTTACAGATGTGCAGAAAAAACAAGTTGCTCACTTTTGCAGAGCTCTGCCAGTGTGTTGCTGAGGGCCTCATTCTGTAAATCTCAAAGGTCTCTTCTATAGAAATGCTGTTCTGTGAAGACAGGTTAGAAGAAAGGTTCAGCTCTCAGAAGTAGTATTCTTTCAAGTGAATGAATGAAATCAAGCTCATATCCCCTTCTCTGAAACAGCTCTCACATGAGCTCCTGGTATTGTTTCCTATTGCTAGTACAAATCCATTGATCTGGTCCTGAAACTTGCTTGCCATTTTGCACTTGGCTGAGATAAGTAATGTGTACATTGCACAGGACCACCTACTGAAACTGCCTGTTTTGTTTTCTAAGGGTGAGCGAAACTTTATGCCTGCTTGATAAAAATGAGATGAATTTGTAATATTCGCACTATCTGTATACTGTGCTTTCAATGAACAAAGACATTCTAGGTACGGGGAATGTTTCTTTTCTATCTGCCATAGGATAAAAGATACTGCCATCTTTCTTGTCCTCTTACCATTAGTATTCCAGCATATGAAGATAATATCATAGCTTCTCTCTCAATTCGGTCGGGATATGTGTATCGGTTGCGAGCTGCAAAATTCCTGTATGGTGTTTTGAACAAGAAGATTATTAGCCTGGTATTATAAATACAGAAAGTAGTCCTGGGCTCAATTCACTGCTTCTTTTACTCCATCTTCACACTGGTGTAACCCACTGCAACAGCAGGATCTTGGCTTTGCAATACTCACATTTTCTCTCTTGTCAGTGCAGTCTGAGCATCTGAGTCACTTAACCACATCAAAGCAACACTGAGGGCTAAGTTGTAATGGACCTGGAAAGACAGAAGAACCTTATGTCGTTTGTTTGACTGTAATTGCTTGACTGAAGACAGAAAGACCAGAGTAATGTAGGGAAACATGAGCTGTAACTACACTGGGTACCTCATATGTTGTAAGATACTCGAGGAGGTCTGAGGTATTTTAAACACACACAGGACAACTGTTTTCTTATGCACAAACAGCTTTGGTTTGTGAAGAATAACTTCTGGTTAGTTGACTTAACTGTATCAAATGCCTTCTGCAAATGAGCTTTTCCTTGCTAAAAAATCAGCAAAATCTTTAATTACCTTGGATACACTACACCAGGATGCTATTCACAGCCAATTTCTTTAGGTACTCTTTTCAGTAATGGGCTTTTATTGACCATTGCAGGGACAGGTTATTTAGCTGTACCAAGCAGCCATCTTTCAGAGTTCTCAGTAGCCCTGCAGTTAAAGAGGGTAGGAAGTAGGAAGTCTGGTGATTACCATGTCATCTAGAAAGGTGCACTGCCTTTGTCCTCTTGGATCAAATCCTTTTTCTCGTAGTCTGATGCCAACATAATCTCTCCTTAAAGCAAGGAAACAATTCTGAATTACAGCTGCTTCTAAGCAAACCAGTGCATAGGAAATGTAATAGATGACTCTAAAGCTAGTGCAAGACCGAGGCTAAATTTACTATGATTCAGGGCTAGGAATCTGCTGCAGGATTTCTCACAAACAGTTCCCAAGCAGGAAAGCTGTTAGTTGTTTGCATCTCTGCTAATCTGAGCTTTCCTCAAACACCACTGCTATCTTCTCCAAAGGCTCCAAAACATGGGGAAAAGTGCAAATATGAAACAATTACTTAAAGTCTGGGGACTCAACAGAAGAATTTCACTGTACAGCCAAGAGAATGAAAGAGATGCTTCACTGGTCCCTTTCTTCAGACTAAGTGCTACTGATCCATGCATGCATTCCTAGGGCAGATGGACATAGGACTTCTGTGGAAAAGAGGGAATACTGCTTACAATCCCCTAGGCGTTGTCTGCTGGGCAATTCTGCACTGAAGAGCATGAGATGCTGCTGCGTGAGCTAGGAGGCCCTTTACAGATAGCAGCTGCCCTGGATGCATTGCAAGGGAGAAACTCTGCACCACCCTGGTTGCTCTCACTGAGCAAGTTCTGGGTTGTCACATCGCTACTGTCACCTGTGCAGTCAGCTCTCTCACTGCAGCCTGAATGTAACAAAATGAAGAGCATGTCAAATGAAGTTTGTTCATACTTTCCAGCAAGAGCAAACTAAGGTTTGAGAGCTGTCATGCACTTAGGTTTTACAACCCTTTGCAATGAAAACAAGCCAATCTCAAGTGCAGTGAAAGCAATTGTGGGCAGCTACTACTCACAGGAGTTTCTCAATCTCTTTCTTCAGGAGTTTTCTTTCCATATTCTATTTGTCATTGTGACATAAACTCAATGGATCCAGGAGAGAGAAAAGTGCATCCTACAAAGTATCTCTGTCAGTGATTCTCTTAATTACAAGTAAAGAGAGTGGGACACTTGGAGACCACATACAAAAATATAGCCAAAACGATTTCCAAGGTAGGATTAAAATAGGAGCTGAGAAAAATTTAATCAAGAAAGAAGATAACATGCACAGTAATGAAAGTGAGAGTAAAGAGTTTGTAATGGAAAACGGACAGAATGAGCCCATTTAAGATGAGCATCAGCTTGCATCTTGCTTGCATCCTCCATCAGTGATGTATATTCTCTCATATAATGAAATCTATTGACCTGCTGCCACTTCCAAATTTCTTAGCAATGGCTTCCTCTCCCTACTGTGTGTCTATTAATCAGATCTATGTGGTAGAAAGAGAGGATGGACTGGGAAGAAGACAGGATGTAAGAGATGAAGTTACAGCAAAGAGAGAAGCCAGCACCTGGCCCACCAATTTATTGTAACATCAAAGTGCATGCACTACTCCTCTGCTCCACGATACACACAACTGTTAATGAATATTGTCCCCTATTCTCTCTCTCATAAATGTACAGAAGAAATCATGCTCTACCTGTGTCAACTCTTGCCATAGGCCTCAGGATCTGGGTTTGGAGCCTCTCTAACTTCAGGGATTTCTGAAGAGGAATTCCCTCTTGATGTTGCTGTTCCTTTCTTGCCTCTTCCTCTCAGTTTGTGCACTAGGGGAATTAGGCTATGGCTTCATGCAGGATGGCTGCTTTCTCATGTTGCTTAGAAACAATGCTGCTGAGAGAAATTAAAAGAAATAAAAGCAGCAAATCAAAACCACCACAGAGAAGAGGTTAAACCTTCAGCTTGTGTTATCAGTTTCAAGCTAGATGATCCTAATACACTTCTAGGCATTGAGTTTTATTGCTGAGTGGCTGGTTGGAAACATAGCACACTTGCTAACAAGGGAGGCAGAGACTATTCACTGGGTTTTCTGATGGATCTAATTACTTGTAAATGAAGGTACCAACTTCTACTACTGTTTCAGCATTCTACCAAATGGAACAATGAAAAACTAGACCTGATACCTCCCAAGAGCCCATCTAGGGTTCCATTTGCAGTGTTTGTGGTATATAGCAAGGATCCTGGCTACTTGTTCTTTCTTCAAGGTTATGGTTTTGCTTACAGTATTGGGAGAAATTCTAACAGTCAAGAAATCCCAACATGCTGTTCTAAACCCCGCTGTTGTCTTTCCAAGGGATGCAGGGCACATCTTTCACGGGATTGCTGATGGTAGCCAATCTATCATGACGGCTAGCAAGTCAGTGAGAGGCTATGGGATTTTGTAGATTAGGAAGGTTTGCAGACTATATTTCTGAATGAATGAGCCATCCCCCTCCTTAGAAATGTATTTCTGTTATTAAATGATTTCCTAGTAAAAAATAGGAATGCGTTTATGAGACATGATTGTAATGTTACCTCTCTTTGTGATGGCCTAAGGAAACATAAAAGGAAATGTATTATCATGGAACATAAATGTTCTCCAGGAAGAAATCTACTTGGCATTTGTAGGGTTTGTGCTGTGCTTTCTCTTCCTTATTTCATTTGCCTTTCTCATTTACTCAATGGCAAAAGGAGCACCAAGCTTGGTACTTCCCCACCTTTCAATCCAGCTGAGGAGCTTCTAATCAAGTTGGATTTGATTTCTGAAAGCATCCTCCTTGCAGGCATCGTGGCAGACTTGTCTCCAGTAGAGCTGCTGCTTGTTTGCTCTGAGAAACACAGATCTACTGCCTGCCAGGCATAACTCCACCAATTACACCCACCCAGGGCTTATCTGCTGCTATGGCCAAGCGAGAGGGAAAAGTGACCTTCACAAAGTGAACATAGCCATGCCAGGACTGACCCAAAGTCCTGCTAACCCAACCCCTCTCCTGTTATGTGGAAAAAGTGATACATTGATAAAGAAAGGGACTTCACTGAAATGAGTCTGGTCCCTAGTCCTTGGGTGAGCTGATCCCTGCCATTTCCCCCAAAGCAAGAAATGCTTCTGCATCATTGCAAGGTGGGGGAGGCCGCTGTGTTTGTGTTCTTCCCTGGTAAAGATAACTAACATTCACTAGTGGACGCCTGGGGAAGAGATGGGAGAACTGTGCCAGCAGGCATCAAACTTTCTCAGTGCATTTATCTGTTCTCCAATTCAGGACCTTCTTGAGCAAAACGTGTTGCCTTGGCAGTTAATAGCTCTTGCTTGTTTTTAACTTCTACAAATTTGTACCATCACTTTCTGAGTAAGTGAAATTGAAATTTTGAGTAATGACATCTGCAACATCTCCTGGCAAAGATTTCTACTGTTTAAATAGAGCTGTGTGTGAAAGGGTCTCTGGTTCTAAGAAGCCAACCTGTTAATTTAATTTGCTGACCAGTATGCTTAATAAACTTAGTTGAGAAAATTTAGGCCCCCCAAGTGTGGAATTCGTCACACATGGAACACACAAGATGTCTTAGAGGATACTTACATCTTTTTCCCATACCCATAGCACAGTCTGTTTCCCTAGAGCAAGAGCTAAAGCTACAGGCAGGTCTGCGTGCCTGCAGAATTGTCACCCACTGCAAGCCTGATTTTCAGGGCAGGTATGGAGGGTGTTTTGTCAATCTGCTACTTAATTAGGTTGGAATGAATAAATATATTTAATAATAACCATTATTTAATGCTCATCAGCTAATGTATTAACAAATACCTCATAAAATAGGATTATGATTTAGGACTCTTGCAAAGGGCTACCTTTGCCTGTGGCAGCAGGTATGATGTTCAGGTGTTAGAAAGATAAATTACTTGTCATTAGAATTGCCTTGCTGAGGTTTAGAGTTTGAGATGTTTCAATAATCTCAGCTCCAGAGGGATGTTAACGAAGTTTGGGGAGAAGGATGTACTAGTGATAGTGGAAACATAGAATGCGGAATTTACAAGCCACAAGGACGTTTGGCAGCACTCCCAAGATAAGGAAGAAACTAACAAAGCCAACTCAGCAACTGTGCTAAGTCAGCCCCAAGTAGGGAGAAGGTAATTCTGGCAAGGGGAGATTGTGACCTGCAACTCATGAACCCACTCAAAAGAGCACGTAGACTATTATAGCAGATAGAATACTAATTAATCAGAGAACTATGTAACTTGTAACCAATGAATATTAATGCCTTTGTTTACTAAAATGTATGAATGGTGATACTCTTTGATAGTCATTGTGCTGGCTTAGTGGATTTGACACCCAGCAATCCTTTCTATGCTGAACTATACAACAATCAAATACCTCACCTCTCTGTGGGGATCGGCCTCTTGCACAGCAGGTAAAAGAATCCATTTTTGGACAACAGACATGTTTTTGGCAGCTTTATTCCCTTGGCACCTCTACAGTAAATTGATTTTCAAAATATTTGGCTGCTTTTCCTATGTGTCATTTCCTTAAAATATTTAACATCATCACACATAATGTCAGCTTCTTGAGGGCAAATTCACGGGTGTCTGGAAAACAATGCATTAACTTGGACTGAAGTGTAAAATACGTAAGAAGAAAAGTAATTCCTTTTAATGGTCACATTTAACTGTCCTTCTCACAGGGGAAAACGGCAAACCCTAATTTTTGGGTGAGATATGTCCTTCAGAAGAACCCTCGGCCTTTTTTGCGGCATTCCAGGAGCGGTTCAGCTCTGTGGGGCGGGGGCATGTGGCCGTGAAGGCGCATTTCGGAACCGCGTTCCCCGTGAGGGCGGCGGAGGCGCAGAGAACGGGCCGCTCCNTCCTCCTCCTCCTCCTCCTCCTCCTCCTCCTCCTGCTCCCCCGGGGGTTCGCGCGGAGCTGTGCCGGGCCTCGGCGCCGCTTCTCGGGACAGGTGCGAGCCTTGTCCGGTAAGGGCTTGCGGAAGGGAAATACGGGTGCTGACCCTGCTCGGTGTCGCTCTCTTCAGCGATGGCAGCGCGGGAGGCCGCCGAAATGTCCTTCTTCAGTCTGAGCGGCGTGAGAGAGCGGATGCGGGAGAAGAAAAAGGGTGCCTTGAGGACTGCGAAGTTGAATGCCTCACTTGCATCAAAAATCAAAACGAAAATAATCAGTGAGTGTATTTTGCGTTGCGGTGTGTACAGAGGCTGGCTGCTATGTCAGCTTATAACCGGGCCTTTGGCCGTGGCATCGGGAGTGGGCAGCAGTCCCTTACCAGAGCTCATGTGCTGCTTCTCAGCTGCTTCTCTGCCCGGGGGTTTCCAGTGAGTTCAGTGCCCTGCAGATGAGTGTCAAGTGCCACTCAAGGTGCCTAAAGGTGTCTGAAGTATTTTAGAGTATATGCAATCCCGTGCAGAAGCTAACCCAGCTGACTTGTTTTCATGGGGGAAGTAATGCAAAGATATAACAGGAGATAATTTGGAATACCTTGAAAAACTTAGGTATTTCCATTACTTTTATTTAAGTGTTTTGAAATTGGGAAACAGGGGTCCAATCATGGGCAAGTATAGAGGAAAACAGGTTTTTCTCCGATTTTTTGGATGGTGATGAGGACTTACCCGTAGGTGACTTGTTCAAAGCAAGAAGCATATATTTTTAAACTCAGCACTTGAACCATGCCATCATTCATTAAGAATTGAAGCAGTAGCTCGCTGCTCGAGCGTGACCCACTGAGGGTGGAGAGGGTATCTGAAGTGTTGCATGTTATGGAAAATTTTTTCCTGCTGTTTTCTCTGGAGACTTCTGTTGCTGGAAGGAAGGATACTGCTGATTTTGTGAGGGGGCTTTTGAGTTGTAGAGATCTGAATCTGAGGAAGACTGGTCTGGGAAGAGAAAGAATTATGATGAGGGCAGACGTTATGGATGAGACCTTGGATGCTGATGGTATGTGATACTGCTCTGTCTCTCACAGACAACTCCTCCACTATGAGAGTCTCCCTAAAGCAGAACAATAAAGCATTGGCTCTGGCCCTCAATGCGGAGAAAGCCAATGCACAGCGGCTCACCCAGGAGAAGACCATCTTACAGAAGGAGGTGAAGCAGTGCCACTTCCAGAATGCTGTGCTGCGGCACAGGCTCTCCTTCCTGGTATGGCACTAACAGTGTGGCTGGCGTGGGGAGGGGTGGTAGGCAAGGTGTGCAGCACTAGCATCTCAGCTGTGGGAGGACTGAGCTGTTGTTGAATGTCTGAATTCTTGACATATGGAAAAGGTCACCATTCATTTGCTTATTTTTGTTTCTAAGCTGTGTTCTTCCCAGAACATGCCTTGCTCTGGCTACTAGTATCCTTGTTGGAATAGATGTTTTGATTTAATATCTTTATGGCTTCTCTCTCTTTATTACCTCAACACAGAATAATATGTTGAAAAAAATGGACAATCTTATGGCTGCAGTTAAGACGGCCGAGCTGTCTGAGGTAAACCATGGGAAAAATGAGCACACTGCTCTGGGAGGGGGGCTGTGTTTTTCTGTCTTTTGCTTTGTGTTGCCTGCTCACTTCAGGGTTGGATGCTTCACCTGTTTTTCTTTGCTTGCTTGAGTTTTGCTGGCTACATCCTTGTTTTTAGCTTGGTGTTAAGGATTTCCAGGGTAACTTTTTCTGTAGGAAGAGCTACAGTTTTAAACCGTTTTCCTCTGGATTATTGGCTATATTGGCCAGTAGGCTCTTCCGTCCTGACAGGTTGTGACTTCTTTTCAATTTCTTTTTTTAGAGTATTGCCATGGCAACTTGGGATAGGGAATAGGACACTTTCCCTGTGTCCTCTCTCCTGGGTGGATGGGAAAATATTCCTGCTTCCTAGTCTCAGATTATCTGAACTAGTTTAACTTCATCCTTAGGCCGTGGAGACACAATCTGATTCTGCTGCAATTTATTCCATAATTTATTCCATAACGTGAGAGGGTTGCTGGCAGTACTCTACATATTGAGCTTCTGCTGTTTCTGTGCAGGAGGCTGCACAAGGGATTTCAAGAACCTTAAATCACTCTTCTATTTCTCTTCTTTCCAGTGCCATGCAGACTCTGCATCCTTGTCCAGTGGCCAGAAGAGCAGCATGACTGAAGATAGCTGGGCTGATGACATTGCAGATGGTCAGCTTCTGAGGTGGGCTTTAAAATGATGCCACCAAGCTTGTCCTGAATTTCTATATGTTAAACTTCTTGTGTTTTGTGTGTGCACAGTTGCCAGTTTTACATGAGATGTCTTCTCTGAACCACCACTGCTTGATGCTTTCCTTTATTCTATCTTTTTATTGCCACTCCTTGTCTTGTTTGTCCTAATGCTGAGTCTGTGCAGAAAGTGGTCCTTTTACCTCCTTTCTTTGAGACCGTGTTACTTTTAGGCAGTTTTCTCTTTGTAGCTGGTGAGCACGGCAAGATTTGCTTGAGTGAGTGAGTGCCACAGCTGGCTACTTTGATGTTTGTGACATAAAAATGCTTAATAGTCACCTGCTTGTATGATGTAAGCTTGCATTCTGGAAAGATGGTCAGAGCAGGATCTATTAAAGTTTATTTGAAGTCCTGTTTCTCCTCTGTCTAGTCTCCCTTTTGAAGACGGGGCAGTCCTTGGAGCTGCCCACATGTGGCCTGTAGTTAGTTTGCTGAATTCTGGGGCCTGTCATATATGTGAAACATGATCCATTGCTGTTATTCCTTCCCACCAGGGTTACACAGATACCGATGAGAGTGCCCATTTCCAAGCTACGTGATGCAGAACAGCAAGGTGGTGGCTCCACAGCAGTACAAACATCCTCAGGAGAACTTCAGAGACCTGCTTCTAATGCAGGAGAACTTCAGAGATCTGCTTCTAATGAGCCCCTGAAAATTGTGCCTGTTGCCTCCAAAGATACTTTGCCACCGCAGCACAACGAGAAGCCTCAGTTCCACCAGGAAGACAATGGCAAGAAGGTGACTGAAGCAAGGGCAACAGAGGAGGCTTTTCATGACTCTTGCATCTTTGGAGGTAAATTTGCATGTTTTGCTGTTCTTCTGGTATGACTTTGTGTCTGTGCTCAGAAATGCATGAGTGCCATAGCTCCAGTTAGGTCTTAACCACAACCCCAGTAGCTCCTAATGACTGGTAGGAACTATATGCTCCACTGGGGCTGTTGTTGCTGGAGTTATGTATATCCCAGAATCAGAGTCTTCAGAGGGATATGTGGCACATTTGCAGTAGTTCAAGCTTGCAAAGCAGGCTTTTTGAATAATAGGTACTGAGCTTACGTAAGATTTTCAGAGATGTGTGAAGGTGCAAACTGTTTCTTGTGGATTTGCCATATAAATTATAACTCTTATACAGATCATGAGTGTTCCTAAGTATTACAGCTGGTTAAGGGATCTTGCTTTGGGCCGCCCTTTTGTTCAGACGGAAGCCAGCTGAGCAATTCTGGTACACAGTAAGTTTGGGGAGTCCCTGCAGAGACAAAATCATGCTTTTTCTATGCTCTAGATTTGTGGCAGTGTATGGAGCAAGGCTTTTAGTGATATGGGGAAAGATGGTGTTTGCCTGCAGCATTTCTCAGCCTTAGAAATTAATTTTTTCTTTCCAGCAGAGGTCTTGTGCACCACTGAACAAAATCCCAACAATTTGCCAGCACTTGCCTGGGAAAGTCATACTCTTTCATATGAGGCTGATGAGATGGCAAAACATTTCTTTGATCGTCTCTCACAAGGGCACGTTACTCAGAGGAGAAAGCGTTCCACCCTGTTTGCTACAAGCACTCCATCTGCTCTGGATATCTTGCCACATGTCCGTTCCACTCAGGCAGCTTGGGATAGTACTGCACAGGACAACAGCAGCTCCAGCAAGAGCAACACACAGCAACAGCTGAGATCTCCCAGCCCCCTGGCTTCACCTACTCAAACTGCTGTTATTTCTCATAGAAACTCCGTGGTTCAAGAGACTTTCTGTGAGCAGCCACAGACGAAAGAAACGGGGTGTGGTGTTGAAATGGACCCCAGCTATAGCCAAGTCCCTGACTTTGTTGCTGTAAAGGTTAAAAGCAAAGGTAGTTGTAAAACTGGAGAGAAAAAGACTGTTAAAAAAGCAAGAACGGGAAAAAAGACAACAACTGCAGTTAGTGGAGAAAGTAGTCCTGATAGATCTCAAGGTGAAGAGTGTGTTCAAAATGCAAAGAAGCTTCTTCAGGCAAAAGGTGCAACATGTTGCAGTGAGACTGAAGTCTGTGAGATGGGGCAGAAGGCGTGTGTGGGGGCTTTTGATAGGAAGAATAGAGACTGTGGTATGGAGCACCATTCCCACTGTCCTGATGAAGTCCAAAACTTTGGAAGTACACGTGTGGTGAATCCAGCACAGGTGCACAGTCTTGAAAGTGTTGACTTAATGCAGCAGGTTAAGAAGGGACCTATCTTTGAGATGCAAAGTATGGAGAGCTTGCTAAAACTCCCAGTTCATACCTTCTCAAGTCATGAAGTTCCCTCAAGTGATTCCAGTCTACAAAATTCTACTAAATTCTCAAGTGTGAGCAGAAAGAGCATCAGACAGAAAGCCAACAGAAAAACTAGAGTAATTGGGCAAAGAGATGATTCTGATGAGGAATATCTGCCAAACTGTGTGATAATACCAGAGGCCAAAGTTGAAGAACGGCCTAAAAGAAGCCGAACAAGCAGGAAGACTGTCAGGGAAAGCAATTGTGATCAGAGAAATGAAGCTGATGTTTTTAGGCCCTGCATAGATGTTCAAGGTGTAGCTAATGAGAGCACAAAAGATTTGCCAGGTAATCTTAAACAGCGCAGGAAAACTTTTATTGTCCGTCCTTTGGATCTCGCAGGAAACTTGGGTTGTTTCCAGACAGAATTTGAAGGGGGTGAAAATGTACCTCCCAGGTCTGTCCCTGGGAGCAAAGCCAGCAAAATCCCCAGAGCTGCTAAGAGCAATCAAGGGAGCAATAATAAACAGACAGGGGGCCTTAAAGAAAAACGGCAAAGTGAAGTTGACAACAACATGAATGCTTTGAAAAAAGAAGCCTCTTGCAAACCCAAGCCTCAGAGGAAGAGGAGTGACTCTCGACCTCCAGAGACTGATTCCCTGGCCAGAAAAAGTGATGGTGCCAAGGTTCTCGCTGGAAGTTCCACAGAACTTGCATCCAAGCAAACTGTCCTGATGGGGAAGTTTTCCTGCATTACACATCTGCTGTCTGAGCCAGATGCTTTCCTGGAGGAGCACCTACCTGAGATATCACTTGCAGATAGTCTTACTGACCTTTCACACAGTCTTGAATCCTCCTATGTGACCAGTTCTGCGGTTTTGCCTGTCAGCTCCAGACTTACAGAAGTACCAGTTTCCAAGAGCTTAAGTACTGAGGGCAACAGAATGCCAGCAAAATCCCTTGTTTGGTCGAAAAACTCCCTGATATTTAAAGAAAAGACTGCAGAGAAAATACCTGGGGAAAGGAACCAAGTCCAGTCAAGTTCTTGGAGGTCACCTTCACAGGAACCTGGTAGGTGGTAAGCTGGGGATCGTACCTGTGTTTCGAGATGAGGGCAAAAAATCCATGCAGCAAGTACTTTTATTTTCCTTCCTCTCCTCTCTTTTTTCAGATCAGTCTTTTTAAAGATCAGTCTCCAGTACATCATTTATGCTTCCACTTGTGCTGGCCAGTCATTTCTGTAGCTGCTTTGCTTCTAGTTTACCAGCATTCCTATAAGAGTTTTTGTCCACTTGTCCATGTGTAGATACTGGGGACAAGACTAGCAGCATGTGCTGAGTCTTGTTTTACCGCTCTTGTTATCTACAGGGCATGCCTATTAATTTAGAAAATCAAGTACTCAAGCAGTTGAAAAGTCTCCTTTGGTGCTGACCCTGCCTACTAGAGTCAGTCAGTATTATTGGGGCACAAAATATCAAGAAGATGGCAAATTTTTGGTCCAGAATGGTTAGTGCTGCAAGGTGTCAGACTTCATACCTCTAGGTGATATCTTCACTGGAAATTAACCAGAAGCCAACCTAAACTATTTTGGTTGTGGGGTTTTTTTTGTTTGTTTTTTAAAAGGATTTGGAGAGTGTATCCCTGGTCTGGTAATACCATAGTTACACTCCTTCTGGGGAGTTTGCTGTTAATGGATGCTCTGTAAAGAGAGTAGTTTTGTGGGGTTTTTCTTTCTGTAGCTGTTGACAAACTGGAGTGGGCTGTACTTTGTAGAGAGGGAGGGTTCTCCTGCCCTCCTTTTGGCTGACTCCACTTGGGAAGGTGCAGTGACCACTGGCATGGTCCTGGGTCTTGCTGGAAGTCAGTAGGTTGCTGGTAGTTTGTTTGTGTGCCATAAGCTTGCTGTCTCCTCCAGGCTGTAAGCTCCTGGGCATTACGGCTATCAAAGAGCTTTTATATCATTCTTCTACTACACCAGGGCCCACGATACTATCAGTATTTTTTCACTGAGGGACCTAATTTGATTTATGAGCTGACTGTTGAGAACCAGGTCTGGTATTTTTGGATTAAAATGGTCTCCTAAGTTTAGAGGGAATATGATTGGATTCCAGACTCTGCATGTTCAGAGAAACCTGGTAATGCAGCTCTTTCTATTTGACAGCTGTTATTTCTTAGGATATCTGGAAATGATTTGGAATCACTTTGATCAAACCATGTGAACGTCTCCCTTTGCAGATATCAGGCCACTACGGGACTTGAACAATGCCAGGGTTCTCTCTTACTCCAGCTCAGAGGAAGCATCAGAGCGCTCATCCAGGCGGAAACGGAAGCCAACCTGCTACAAAGAGCCACCAATCAATAGGTTGGGCTTTAAACTACTCCTTCCAAAGACTGTTCCCATGCTGCAACCCCTGCTCTGCTCTCATATACTCACTCTCCAGGGCTGGACCCTCTGTTGCTTTGTTTAAAGTTCTTACCCTTTGCGTTCTGTGACCCTCCTCTTCTACCGCTGTGTGGTTATGCCAAAATTCTGCATCAGCATGCATGGATGTTTAGGCTTCTGGTAACAAGCTACTAAAGATGTTATTTTACTTGTTGAAATGAGCCCATCTCTTGGCAGACTGCATCCGTGGTACTCCAGTGCTAATGAGGCAGTAGCACAAGGATAAAATACAGGCTAAATAAAGACAGCTCAGCAAAAGCCCTGATTTCATTTACATTCTGTGATGACTAAGATTTTACACACCTGAGTAATACTTTCCTCCTGAGAGCAGGCTGCATCTAAATTCACTAGCAGATATGGTACCTAAACAAATAGCTGCATCTTTTCCCTGAGAAACTGTAGATTCAGTACATCCAATGGCTATTGCACAGAATCATTTACTCCTAAAATGATGACTTTGTTGTTATGTTACTGGGTGTGTTTTTCCCTGAAAAGTGTCACAGTTTGAACTTTCTGTGAATAGCTGGTTATATTGTGCCAGAAGGTACTCTGTACTGGACAAGAAACAAACTGTACCACTTAATTATCTTATGGGGAAGCACCACAGTAAAATCAGAAACTTTAGGGACTAAAATCATACATGTATTCAAGGAATACTTGACGTTTCAATGTAACCCTTTTGGTTCTGCAGGAAACTGAGGCAGGGTGACCCATTTACGGACACGGAGTTCCTCCACTCTCCTCTCTACAAAAGGAAAAAGAAGCCTGTCAAAGCCAAGGGAATGACCAAGAAGATGAAAGAGGACAAAGAATGGCTTCCTGAAGGATATCCCAGTGCCAACGCAGTCAAGTTAATAACGACAGAAAGGAGTCAGGATTAGAACAGTGGTTGAAAGGCAGCCCCCAAGCTCCTAGAAGCTTGTGTGTTTAGCCACAAGGCTACAACTTTGAACGCAGAGGCCTGAGCAAAGATGGAGGTGGCTGACCAGGCAGCTGAACTATTCCAATTAAGGCAACCCGAGGACCAATTTGACAAATTGAGCCTTGTACCGTAGATTTCTTCTGTTTTGAAATCTTTGGGACTCATGGGGTGGGGAAAGTGGTTGACACAAATTGATGGGTGTCTGTTTTAATGATGGGCATGGCCCTTACGTGCTGTATGATTAGCCACTCGCTATCTTCTGTTTCCTTCCTGTTCTCTCCCCCCGTCTGCCATGTAAAGCTCCCTGCAGCAGAGGATGAGCCCTATACCAACCAACATTAAGGATTATTTGAAACACAGGGTGCTTAGGACCAGACCTAAGCATGTTTTTGTCTCAAACGTTCTGAGTACTGCCACAGGAAAGGTGGTTGGAGGAGAGGGTCCCGTGGGACAGAGCTGTTTAAAAACATCTCCCCTTTTCCTATCACTCCTTGCCCCTTCAGCCTTCTTGTAGCCCCTTGAGGTAGTGGAAGGTGCAATGAGGTCTCCCTTGCACCTTCTGTTTTCCAGGCTGAACAAACCCAACTCTCTCAGCCTGTCTTCATAGGAGAGGTACTTCAGCCCTCTGAACATCTTTGTGTCCCTCCTCTGGCTTTGCTCCAACAGGTCCATATCCCTCTTAAACTGGGAATAACAGAGCTGGACCCAGTACTCCAGATGGGGTGCGATGTGTTTCAGGAACTCCTGTACCCTTCCATTGCAGACGGAGCACCCACTGGCTTCCAGCACTTGCCTTTTTTAGGGTCTCCTGGTGTAACTTTGAAGGTTATTGATTCTAAATGTTTGAGAGAGTGGTGGGGAAAAGAAGGGGTCAGACCGGTAGTAAAAGGGAAGGAAATGTGCCCCTTTGGAAGCAGGAAAAGTGTTTCCTCTTTGTGGTGGAGCACGGAGAGGGCTGCTCTTTTCTTCTGACCGTAAGTACTGCTTCTCCATAGCACTTCAGCAACATCCATCAGTTCATAAGGATAGTCTGGGTCTTGCTGTACTCTCTGTACTCAGAGCACTCCAGAAGATGGAAACTTCATTAGTAGAGGGAAAAGTGTCATCTGCAGTCAGGTAAATGCTACTACATAGCTTAGATTTAAGCTGTACTGTTAAGTTATTAAAACCAGGAAACAAGAAGTCTAAGATTTAAAAATGCCCCCTTATTTTTTTGTTCAGTTTTCTGGAAGTTACCATGCTTTCTCTGGTACTCTGTAACTCTGGAAGCCAAGTAGGAGCTAGTAAATAACAGGGAATTGGTTAAGGGTGCTGTTGTATTAGAACCTGCCTGTGTTGACCCACTGATGTCAGAAGCCAGGCGGGAACATAGATCTCCAACTGTTCCCAGTAATTGTTTTGATTGCCTCTATGGGTCAGAAATGGGATTTTTTTCCAGCTGCACTTATGTGCTTGTGCTAATACCAGAATAGTAGACTGTATTCATTCATATTGAAGGTACGGAGACAGCTGCTAGCAGTTACAGAGCTGTGCTTCAAACACATGTTAATACTAGCTCCTTTAGTCTACCATAGGTATCTCTATCCTAATCACCACCTACAGTAGTCAGCTGGAGGGGGAGAGTTTGTTCATGTGTAACCAGTGTCTGTTTTGCTGAGTGATGATTTATCAGTTTATCTTACTCCTCAAATAAAATTTCAATGCAAGTGGTATCTTCAAGTTTTTGTACACTACCTGCTGCTTACCATGACACTACACATCACAGCTTTCCCTGGGCCAGAACAAATTGAAACTCTGTTCTAAGAAGGGATATATTTTGTGTTTATATCACATTCCAACAGTCTGTCCCAGCGTGTACTGGACTGTGCTGAAAGCTACTGGAGTCTCTCTCTGAGACAGAATTTGCCCGTATCTGCTAATCACACCAAGGAAGGAGACACAAAGAATGTTAGTTGGCTTTTATTTTAGTCTGAATTAAAAATATTCCTTAAAAAAAACCCAACACACAATCATGGATGGAATAAATTTTCACAGTCATGATCGGACTTGCTCTAAGACAACAAGGGTAAGTAATAGCCCAGACAATTGGAGAAAAGTTTGCACCTTTATGAATTGCGCGGTGAGGGAACAGGTTAACAGTTCCTATGCTTCACATCCAGTCAGAAGGAGCATAACTAAATGCATGGCCTGCATTTAGACACTGCAGCATGGCTTTGGTAGGCTCTTAGCCTCTAAGGCTTGTTTCCAGCATTTACTAAGTGCTACTCCAATGCTACAGTCCTGACTGTAGCAATGGAACCAAATCCCTTGGTGTCAGGATACTATGCTCTGGCTGGCACTAAGGTAAGTTCAGGAGGGCTGCAGTAGGGCTGGCATAGCCCTCTGAGCTCACTTACACTCACTGGGAAGTACCAGAGAGAGTAGGACGGTTCTCATTTCTAAGGTCTGTTGCACAGTAGGTCACTGCTGGTTTGACCAGAGCTGTGACACAAACTGGCTGTCACACTGAGAGGAAGAGACAAACATAGATCAAAGTCATAGAGAGAAGCCTCAGGTCTACTGTGAACAAAATTAGGAATCCAGACCCATGCCAAGCTTTTATCAAGTTCATCTGCTTAGCAGGTCGGGCTTAGCCCAGCAGCTCAAAGGGTTTCAGAAAACATAATTTTCTAAAAATTTAAAAAGTGTCTATGTTTATTTTTATCTAGTGTTTGAAATGTTACACAACAAAGCACGACACAGAGCCACTCATGCGAGCAATGACAGAAAATCCAAGTACATGTTTTCTCCAATATCCTAAAGTTCCCATTAACTCTTGTAATTCTTTCTTTGATGGGGGCACTTGTATATCTTCTAATTCCTTTAGTGGCTGGAGGAACTATTGCATTGCCTGCATCTACCAAGTACCTAAACACTTTATTCTTGGTCCTTGACATTTTTCAGGTGGAATTTCAATTTCTGCTTCATGTAATGCTTCCCATATTGCTGCTGCTTCTCCCACCTTTTCATGGGAATCTCCTTCAATTAGAGTATCATCTATATATTGGTACAGTTCCACACCTGGGGGGAGTGAAACTGTCTGTAAAAATTCAGCAAGATTGAGCAATCATGGGTGAATGTTTGTACCCTGGAGAGAGCCTATTAAAAAATGAGAACTGATGAGAAAACAACCTTTAAAAAAGCAAGAACAGGAAAAAAGACAACAACAATTAAAAACAATGCAAAAAGTAGTCCTGATAGATCTCAAGGTGAAGAGTGTGCTCAAAATGGAAGAAGCTTCTTCAGGCAAAAGTTGCAACATGTTCTAGTGAGACTGAAGTCTGTGAGATGGGGCAGAAGGCGTGTGTGGGGGCTTTTGCCAGAGACTGTGGTGTGGAGCACCATTCCCACTGTCCTGATGGAGTCCAAGATCTTGAAGTACATGTGTGGTGAATCCAGCACAGGTGCACAGTCTTGAAAGTGTTGACTTAATGCAGCAGGTTAAGAAGGGACCTATCTTTGAGATGCAAAGTATGGAGAGCTTGCTAAAACTCCCAGTTCATACCTTCTCAAGTCATGATGTTCCCTCAGGTGACTCCAGTCTACAAAATTCACTTTTCTTGAGGAAAGAGACTTCAAGTGCCTGTGCTTTGCAAGATGACTCAAAGATGGAAGATGAGCAGAAAGAGCATCAGACAGAAAATCAAGAGAAAAACGAGTAATTGGGCAAAGAGATGATTTTGATAGGAAGTATCTGTGTGGTAATACCAGAGGGCCAAAGCTGAAGAACAGCCTAAAAGAAGCACAACAAAGCACAATACAGTGCCACTTACACTCTGATGTAAGTGGGAGACGCTTTGTTAGGGGAGCTTGAGTAGAACCCATGCCTTAAGCTTTGGGCAGAGAGGCCAGCTTCCGCTTCAAGTTTTCAGCAAGCTTGTCCATGAACTCAAAGGTGTTCAGGTAATCTGAGCGGGTGACACTGGCGGGGGAAACAAAACAAGATAGACATTAGTTGTACAGACTCTCAAATAATCAAAGCAGGGGAAGACTGTTCAAAGAACTCTATGTCTTCCCTCTAAAACCAAAATAGTTCTCTCCTACTCATCAAGCTGGGGTTTTTTTGCCAAAAGGCTCTAGGGAAGAGGCAGCCAGGTGATATTTTTCAGTTATGTAGGTCTTCTTCATTTATTAGGATCCGGCCGACATAGCTAGACTGCTATAAAAAAAAAAAATCTTTGCAGTTCCTTCTTTACTTTTTTTCCCCATTCATTTGATACAATAGCAGGGAGAGAGCAATCTGCACTAAGCTGCTTGGGTCAGTGAGTGTCTCATGTTCTGTTTGTACAGCACTGGGCACAGGTGAGTTCTGTGAGACAGACTCCTGTTCTTTACCATACTAAAATAATGTTCCAGCAAATGCTGTTCAGAACCACCAAGGAAAACAGCCTCCTCTAAGCATAGCTGGTTATTTCATACACTTACTTAGGCAGGCCTTTGATGCAGGCAGCAAGGTCCTTTGTCATGAAGCCAGATTCAATGGTCTCAATGCAGACTTCTTCCAGGGCAACTGCAAAGTTCCTGAGGCTAGTGTTGTTGTCCAGCTTAGCTCTGTGAGCGAGGCCTCTTGTCCATGCGAAGATGGAGGCTGAGAGAGAACACTGGGTTATTCTATCCTTCTAGAACTTCCTGAAAGTTGCTCTATATCATCATGTGGAACAATAATTGGATTTTTTAATACCAATAAAACTGAAAGCAGACTAAAAAAAGACAGAAAATCTAATATGGGAAAGAGAACACTTATCTTCATCTAGGTATCCTTTGCCTTTTATCGAACTCAAAAAAAAGGCAGACTTCAGAAACTACTCACTGGCTCCAGTAACCTCTCTATGCATGTAATTTTATTTTCCTCCTGCCCAAGTCAGAAGGAATGACAGATGGTAGGAATCTGTAGTTACACAGAACATTGTGACAGAAGGGTGCAGGCCTTTTCCTAATACTACATTATGCTCTGGTCTCTATGCAAATTTAGAGGATTCTTTCCCTCATGTCCCATTCCAAGTGCACTTACACTTTGAGTGTGTATATGGCTAGGGTGTGGTTGGTTCTTCTGGGCCATCAGAAAGAGGAGTAAAATGAAAAACAACCAACCTAAACTGGGTCTTGTGGCTATAAACCAATTGTTTGCTGAAGAGTGAATGCATATCTCAAAGGCTAGGTTAGGTTTAGCTTATTCCTTGCACTCACTCCATTCCAGCCTGTTTTTTCTTCAGGCTGTGTCTGTAGAGGCCCAGAGAAGCTGACTTAAGTTGCAAGAGGGACTGTGGGAATATATCCCCTTGCCTCCCTCAGGCCACCCTGTGATCTGAGAAATGCTCATTAGGCCTAGGCCTTGACAACCCACACCTGGACTAAGCCCTTCTCGAGCTTATCAGAAACCCAAGAACTAGTGGTGTCTAATGAGCAACTTTTTTTAATGAACAGCCTTGGAAAGGTATTTTTCTTACCTGAATAACAACCCAAGTTGAATAATATTTTTGTTACTGAACTTTCAAAGAAAGTTACTGACTTGAATTGCAGCCAGGATGGAAAACTACTGTGACTAAAGCCCACTCTCTTGCGACCCCATGAACAGTGATCCAACGTGAGACCCCTCAAGCTCTTGATTATAAGGAGCTTATGCACGCTACACCTTACTCTCTAACAATCCTTTAAACAGCAGCCCAAAGTGAGATCTTTTGGAGCTCTTTTGTATCCAGAAGATACACATGGAATCACAGAATAACTTGAGTTGCAAGGGACACAGAAGGATCATCAAGTCCAACTCTTAGGCAAATGGTCCATATAGGGATTGAACCCACAACTTTGGTGTTATTAGCACCATGTTCTGACCAACTGAGCTCATCTCAAGAGAAGGGGCTAATGTGTGTGCCTCAAAAACTGACAACTGGATGGCTGTGGGTCCAACCACGGACTGTTGGTACTGACACGCCGTGAGAAAGAACAAGATTTCACTGGAGAAGGAGGTGGAGACAGGAGAGCACTCTTCTGTGAGAAAGAACCACAACACAGTACAGTGCAAGCACAAGAATGAGCGGCAGGAAGTGGGCATGGTGCATAGAGTGGGATTGAGACCAAAGACCCCCAAAGCCCTCTGACCCATTTCCAGATAGGCCTGAAAGAATAGGACTGCACTTGATGACTAATCTACATAGAAAGCAAGAAACCTGTCCATAAAAAGGTACTCCCCTCCCCAAGACCAGGTGGTGCCCCCAGGGCCCTGGACATCTCATCAGCCAGACCAATGCAGCTGGATTGCCACTTATCAGCCAGATAAGCACTGAGACCAGGATTGGCATCCCCTCAGCTGGATCAATGCTGTAACCACAACTGGTGATCTCTTTTTCTCTCTCTTTTCTCCTCTTTTTCTTTAATTCTCTCTTTTCTTCTCTTTTTCTCTTTTCCTTTCTTACTTTAATTCATCTTTCCCTCTTTAATTCCTCTCTTCCCTTTTACCCTGCCCCTTTATCCAAAACCCACTGCTGTGTGCTTATATAGTAGGTCAGGGACTAACACAGCAATTTCCATGCCAAGTGTGTAATTTACTAATTTACTTTCTGATTGTTTGCAGACCTACTGACTTCCGTAGTTTCTTTTGACCAATGAGCATTTAAGAATCTTAGGTGCTTCCTTCCGTTTAAGGGTGATCACAGTCCCTGGAAGAAAAATGCATTATAAACTGCAAGTTTCACCACTTGGTAGTGCAATTGTCTGCAGAAAGGGTGCAGATATTCTTACTCTAAACCTGTTCTTTCATGTGTAGAGACAATGAAGGGCAGTGAAAAGCAGCTCACCAATGGGGTTAGTGGAGGTTTCTTGGCCTTTCTGGTGCATGCGGTAGTGACGAGTAACTGTCCCATGAGCAGCTTCTGCTTCAACAGTCTTGCCATCAGGGCAGATCAGCACGCTGGTCATCATCCCCAGAGAGCCATAGCCTACAGAATACAAGTTTCAAAAGTTCAGTGTTTCCTTTGGACAGCTCCCTCAAATTCCCCTTCATCTCCCCATCCTACAATCCCCTACATCCTCCCACTGATGTGAAAATCCCTGAACAGCAGGGTTGCAGTAGTGCTTCTGCAACTAACTGGCAAGTCCCTACACATCAAAGTAACAGTTCACCTCAACAAGAAGTGCTGCTGAACCATAAGATACAGATATACAGACATTCTGCACCATTTAAAGAAAATTAGTATTCTCACCTAATTTTCTGGACAGATTTCTACTGAAAAGGTACAGTAAGAGAACAGTAAGTGTTGCTTGTCTTCCACACAGGGTGATAAGAAACAAACCAACTTCTTATCAAGAGCATCTGCTCTTGTGAGAGGAACCAGCAGCTTCTGATATTGGATATTCACACCACTTCTAACTCTGTAGGTTTCAGAGATCAGCATCTTTGAAAGCTGCTTTGTTTAGTAGTCCAACACAGATCCTAGTTCTGTGGGAGGCAGTTTAGTGACATTACTTCAGAAAGAGCATATTACAATAAGCCACACATCTCATTCCACACATCTGTGGAATTCTGTATCCATATTTGTTTTGGCACCAGGCACCTTGGTAATACAGGATTTTGATCAAGCACTACAAATACGTAAAGTTAAACATATCAGTCTCTCTCTTTACACCTGACAGGTAGCTTTAGGTCCTGAAGGTTTTCTAACTTATCTGTAGAGCACCTGCCCTCACACTCATCAGCAGTCAGCTTAACTCAAGCTGTCAGTGAGAGAGAACCAGCTGTCTAGATACTTTCCATTAGAATAGAAAGCCTACCAGTTATGTTGGTAGGAACTTTCCTCCTGTAAATAAATACAACTACAGAGTCTACATTTAACAGATTTTCTTGTAAAAGCAAAATCAGAATTTTTTGACTGCCTGATACCCCCATCACTGGCCACAGGTTTGAAATATAAATTCTGAGACCCAACACCACCTCCTGGGCCATTCCATAATATGTGGCAGAAGGACACAAGAGACTACCACTAAGTCTACTTTGGCATGGCACAGGAAGCACCTCATACCTTGTGCAACAGAGTCAGACTGCACATCTCCATCGTAGTTCTTGCAGGCCCAGACAAAGCCTCCTTCAGACTTCAGTGCCTGAGCAACCATGTCATCAATGAGCCTGTGCTCATACCAAATCTTTTTAGCTTCAAACTGGGACTTGTATTCTCTGGAAAACAAAACACAAAACACCTCGTCATATAAACAGGGATTGCAGAATTTGTGCATACAGAGGTGCAAAGAGATAAGACCAAAAACAACAAAAATACTTGCACGTTCTTCACTCTTTTTTCCCTTGTCTGCTTTGCTAGGCTATAGCAAAGCTGCTTCAGAGTCACAGAGGCACCCACAGAGAATCTGTGACTCTATTAGAAGAGATGGACACCACAGCCACATTTAGCAGAGCTTTCAATATCGAGTACTCTGCCTTGCAGGACAAAGGACACTGTGACAGAGATGGCATCCCCCATGCCCTTAAAGTGTTGCTGAGTGTCTGAAAAAGCAACTCACAAGGCTGGAGGGGATGTTCCTGCTGCAGACTTATGCACTGCAGTAGGAAGTACGCAACTAATTACCTGTCATAGATGTCTTGGAAGATGTCTTTGAAGCGGCCATCGTATCTCTTCAGAATGGTGTTCTTGGTGCTCATGTAGAGCGGCCAGCCTTTAGACAGTGCCATTTGGAAGGAACTATGGGCAAAATCCTTGATAGACTGGTCAAGATTGTACATTCCCATGGCTACACCACCACAGCCTGTGAGTGGAGGAAGAACAAACAGGAATCAACTAGATTTCGTTTCGGTTAAGAATTCTATTCTTCCTGTAGCATACTTTGGCTAGCAGGCAGGCTGGTGCTCTCCCCAGGTATCTTAATCTAGTTCTCAATCTAAGGCTGGTTCTTTCAGGAGAAGATTTGCTTTGCACTATCAGCTCAAAGCTCCAGCAGTTCCGTGACACATGGATAGGAAGGTGATTTTGTTTTACAGTAAGTAAATCTTAATAATGTGATCTAATCCCTCTAAGAAGTTTTGTTCTAATCCAGCCTAAGCAGCAAAACTGTGACAGAAGCGAGTGTGCTTGAATTGCTACTAGCCATGTAAGTAATACAGTCTTTTTCTATCAAAGCAGCAGGCAGCAGTTTGGAGCAGGAGGTCTCAGTCAAAGCCAGAAATCGATTTGCTCACACCTTAAGTGCTTTGCACCTTCAGATCTAACTGCAGCAGTCAAGGACTGCTCTGCCTAGCTCAGGTAAACAAGACTCCACATGAATTCCTGCATTTTTTTCAGCACGTGTGGCCTACCCTGCAGCTTTGATCCACCCGCTCAGGCTCACTGCCAGCAAGTTGTGGGAAGAACTTGCCAGTCATGTGGGTGCTTAGGCAAGTCCGGAGAAGGCTCTGAGGAACTATCAACATTCACATGAGTTAGATTGTGTAAGGCAGATGTGTTAGAAGCACATATGGAAGTGTGCTGAACTTGCAGCCCAGCTCACCTCGAAGAGAGCAGCACTCAGATCATGGAAGAGGATGACTGTGGGTGAAAGTAGGGTCTAGAGCTTCATGAGAAAGCTTTGTCATTTTCAGAGCACAGCTCTGTGTTTCTAGTGAAAAGTAGATAGCCTGTACTTAATTTTAAGCACCTCACTACCACCATCTATCTAGTTTTTGTACAGTACTGTATCAGGGATCTTTGCTCTGGAAACACCCCAGACTTTTCTTTAAATACCTTTCCTAATATCCATTTGTCCTTACCTCCAGATGGTTGTTACTACATGGACATACATGCAAAATGAAGAGGGGAAGCCAGAGGAGGTTTATCTGCTTGCTAAGATAGCAATGTCATTTAAAGTTGATATTGGCAGAGAATGAAATTCCCGCTGTTACCAGCAAAAATACATGTTGTCCCTGTACCTTCCCTGTGGAGTCAAGGAGAGTACAGGGTCTGATCAGCTACAGAGACTGTGTTCTCAGGAGCCATGATTTCATGGTTGCTGGATGACGGCTATTAAGTTTTATTCAAACAGCTGTTTTCATACATGTAAAAAAAAATCCTTATTGCAATCATACAATCCTACTGCCTACTAAAAATCTCTTGATTCAGTGTCAAGGTTGAAAACATTAGTACAGCAAAAAGACAAGCTTCCCTTAATAATTTGGGAGATATGCTGGCACAACATTTATCCGTGGGGAGGACAGTTCCCCAGAGCAACAGCAGTAATTGCCATCTTAGCGCTTCCCTGCTTTCTGCTCGCTGATGCAATGCAGAGCAGCAAATCAGACTGGCAGCTGGGTGGCCACCCATCTTCAACACAGGCTCACCAGTCACCTATCAAATGAAAACAGATTAGGACTGGCAGTAAAGCAGGTGAACTCCAGATGAAAGGCTATGCAACAAGAGACGGTAGAGATTTAGGCTCTTACGAGCAAGAATGGCAGAGAAATCAAGTATTACAAAAGAGGGTCACATGTCCATCTTGGTATCTGTTTGCCAAACCAACTGCACACAAACAAGGATGCTGTGGTTTACATGGACTCCATTTTTTTTGTAGCTAAAACCAAAACACTGCACACTCACACACAGATCACCATAAGACTTAAAATCCTGAACCCTTTGATCAGTGATAGACAAGAGAGGTAACTTGTGTGATGTTTTCCTGAATCCTGCCCCTAGAGAAAATAGCCTGAGTTCTGGCAACATGTGTGTAACTGCTTCCATGCAACAAAGCCCACCAGTATCAGGACTCCTCCTGAGCCTACCAATGTCTGCAACCAGCACAGCAACAGGGATAGGAGGCACACCAAAACCTTTGGGACTGAATCTGTCAAAACAGTTACAGCCTACACAGTCAGGAGCATCCTTGGGAAATCTTCTTTCCACCTTACAGAGGAAGTGTTAATTCTCATTTCTACTGAGCAAATAAAAAGACTGCTTCATAAAGAAGGGCAAAAACTGCAAAGGTATACAGAGATTAGTAAGACAAACTAAACTCAGAAAGAATTATACATGAATTGTTCCCAAATATATCTTCCCTTAGGTCAAGCCTTGTTTTACACAGCAAGTTTGCCTCTGATCAGAGAGAAAAACATACATGCTGCTACCAGAGTCATCATATAAAGAGCATGACAGGTGGCCAGTCTAATATGATTGTGTTCTTGATCTGCCTCTTTGATCCCAGGAAGATTTCAAGGAACTTTCAGCACTTGACAAATAAATGAAGAAAACCCAAACTTTCTCCCCCACTCTACCTCAAAGCCATATTTTACCATCAAACAGATCAGACAGATAATTCAAGGTTGAATTAAATCCAAAATATCAGTTTTAACCACTACTTAGAGAAGATACCTACTTTCAAAGTTATGGACCAGATATGTGACTGGTTTGCCTCCATCTGTGGGAGTGTAGGTCATCTCTACTTTTCCAGGCCCAGGTACCACAAAATCAGTTGCTCTGTACTGTTAAAATAAAAAAAATTGCCATGATGATTTTATCTATCAGGAAGAGAGAACCATAAAAGATAGCCCTCATTTGGGAGAGCAGGGTACAGAAAAGCAGTTGTACTAAAAACCCCATTAAGTAGACTTTTTATTCAGCCATATGGTCATTGGATTATTTTACTAGAGATTAGAAAGACAAGAGTCATAGAATCACTTGGGTTGGAAAAGATTCTTAAGATCAAGTCCAACAGTTAACCCAGCAAGCACTGCCAAGTGCACCACTAAACCGTGTCCTTAAGTAGTCAAGAGTCTGCCTGTTTCAGAAGCCATCCCCCCCTTTAGTGGAAAAAGCTCACAGATTTTTGGGCCCCATCAATCGACAGAGTATGTACTTTTGCAGATGCACTGAAGTTTTAAAGTGCAGAGTATTCAGACTGTTGTGTGGTTGGCGGGTAGCAAGGCTCCTCTCTCTGCCTCAAAAAAGCCACTCATATTACAACTGCTGATCTGATAAGTAACGGGGAATCATACATCATACAAGATGACACTTGAAAGGCCAACCTGTAGTAAGAGTCTTCAAAGTTAAAAACTTCAAGTATTTAAATGATGTCTCATCTTCCCAATTGTCCTGAACAGGTTACATGTCCTTGAAATTTGTAGTCGTTTCCCTCCTATCAAGGGAATCTGTTCTCTGAGTTGTTCTGAAGTGTCTCGCTCCTATGTCCTTTGTACGTTCTTATATTGTTCCTTTCACTTTAATCTCCTACTTTGGCAGGGTTTCAATCCTTCCCCTTTAATCCATTGTTTTCTACTATTATTTTGACCTTCTCAATTATTCACAACCTTTAAGGACATTGAATCTCATTCTTTTCTAGTGTCAGGGTTCTGCAATTATTTTCCTCTTGAAACTTTATTATTTTACCTTCCTATCCCAGGTAATCTAATGACTTGCCCTCAGTTTGCAGGTTTAGCCATCTATTTAAGCACTTGGCTCTTCTAGAAGACTTTTCTTTTGCCACGTTTGGTTGCTTTATAGCATATGATTGCCCATAGAGAACAGGATGACTGATTCTTGTCTTCCAGGCTACCCAAGTGCACAACACTGAGAACCGTTCCAGGGCTCTCCAGAGCCCTGTACTACCACTGTCAGGAAAGCTAAAAGATGTTTCCCTACTTCTGTACCACAGCCTGATGTGCACAGTTCAGATACCAACTCTGCAGGTGTGCCATGCAAGTTTAAGCAGCAGATCACAGCAAAAAAAAAAAAAATTAAACAAATAGAACCACACTCCCATACAGAAGGTAATTTTGCCCACTTCTAGAAATCACTCGCTTGTATCCATTTTTGCTGTGAGCAACATTTTACACCAGAAAGTCCTAAGAAGTAAGAAGGTGGGCAGTGTAAAGAATATTTTCTAAAGATGTTCTTATGTAAGGAGGTGAGTTCTAGAGAGGTGAAGAACAGTAACTTAGCAGAGTTATACCCTGCATCTAAGCACAGGCCTATCTAATCCAAGCCCAGGCCTCTGAATGCTGTTTATACAGTGACACTGTTCAAGGAAGAGAGGCATGAACCAGTCTCTCCCACACTTGCCAGGTGCAGTACAAAATGCTAGCAAGTGCGTGCTCCCAGCTGGAATGCAAGGGACAGAGCAGGAGCACAGGGATGTCTAAGTCTTTGGAGCTCTACACCAGTCAGGAATAAGCCCATTAAGACAAAAAGAGGGGTAAACACTGAAGTGACTCACTTGATCCCCATAAGCATGACGGCCAATGACAATGGGTTTCACCCATCCAGACACCAGCCGGGGAATGTTCTTGCAGATAATAGCCTCTCTGAAGACAGTGCCACCTAGGATGTTTCTAATTGTGCCATTGGGAGACTTCCACATCTGCTTCAACTTGAACTCCTCCACTCTCTTCTCATCAGGAGTGATGGTTGCACACTTTATGCCAACACTGTATTTCTTTATGGCTTCAGCAGCTTCCACGGTTACTTTATCATTTGTAGCATCACGATGCTCAATGCCCAAGTCATAGCTGTAACAAACCCACAAACACGGTCAGGACCGCCCAGGACATTTGTTTGTGTTCAACAGGAAAGAAACAAGACCCCATACGTGCTTGTGAGTATAGTTCCAGCATTCTGCCACAACTGAAGCTACCCCTCTTCCAGTGCAAATACTGCTGGACTGGAAGAAAAAAGACTTACACGGTGACACTTTGCCTGTTGGTGGAGGTTGGTAGGAGATTGGAGAAAGGAGAGTTTCAGTTTATGGCTGAGGTTTTCTGCCAGCATGGCACAGTATCTCCTCTGCCTTGCCTTTTGAGCTTCCTGCAATGGCAGCTTTCAGTTGAGGATTCTAATTGCATGGAGCAGCAAAATCCCCAGATGAATACGAGCCTTTATTTCACACGTCTTGTGCTGAGGGTTCTGGCTTCCTTCATGTACTGAGCACACAAAGCTACACTAGGCTTAAAAACTGCTTTGACAATGGACCCACAATCCTGCTCTGGCAGCAAAACTGCCAATATTCCCCTCAAACATCAGAAGAAGGCCATTTCCATACTCACTGTTTTAATAGCTTTTGGAGAACAATGGGTGCCCAGCATGGAACAGCCTTGAAGCACGGCCAGCTGTACATGAATCTAGCCATTGTGCTGCCTCAGACAGGGGGTTGCTTGCCCTCCTCCCACCTCTCTTTGTAAAGGGATGCTCTCCAGACTGTGTGTATGTATTATGCTGCTGGGTTCCTGTCTGCTTGGTTCCCAACACCAGCAAGCAGAAAGCCTGATGTAGGTGGCATACAAATGGCTCCAGTGGCAGGGGAAGAGGTCAGACTTGTGGATTTAACTATGGCAGATCCCACTGAAGGCCTCTGTCCACATGGCTAGGAGCAACGTAGCTGGATACCTCTCTAACAACTATAGCTCGGTGGCCAGGAAGGGAAGAGATTATTCGTTCTGCTTGGCCAGATGCTGTAGACAGCATGTCTTTTTTGCTGTACCCAGGTGCTAGTATTTGTTTTTCTCCAGAAGGGAGTATAGGAGCCCAGCCTAGGTTCTGGGAATAATTGCAACAGCTCACACTGTCAACAGCAAAGCTCAGGCTTACAGCCATCAGGGCAGAGTCTGTGCCCTACAACCACCCTTTCATCCTCTGGGCAGATCTTTAAACAGGCATGGCAAGAAGCCACAGGCCTACTCAGGGGACCACGGATGCTAGGCTTCAAGTCAGAGAGTGGCTGAAACACCCCACATTTCTAATTGTTTAGGCTGCAGGAGGTCATGCAGACTGCCCAGGTGCTGGAAACCCAAGACACAGGAGATCAAAATACAGGCCCATGTCTCTGAGAGACTTTCTTAGAGGCACAGTACAGGAAAAAAGCTAACTCACAATTCAGCATTCACAGCCTACTGCTGTGAGGAACCCTGGAGAGGAGGTTTCCGGCGCTAAGTGAAACTCCATCAATGCCTAATAACACATGCAAATTGCAGTACAAAGTAGCTGAGTGTCAAAGAGTCATTACCTGTGCAAATCCAGATCTACATAAGGAAAAATCAGCTTTTCCTTAATCAGCTCCCAGATGACTCGTGTCATTTCATCTCCTTGCATCTCCACAACGGAGCCTCCACGGATTTTTTTAGACATCTTGAACTGCAATAGACATAAAAAAAGCCCAAACTAAGTTAAAAGCTACCAATACACGTATCCTGCATTTTTACAACATAACTAGGTGAGGCACTAACATAGCACACAGGATCTCTCCAAAACATCTTGAAAATAACCCAGTTTACCTTTAGTTTCACGCTAAATGGTATTTTCCTTAAAGCTCCAGCTCCTTGGGAGATCCATGTGAGGATAAAAAGAAAGTCTAATATCTGAGAATTAAGGGCATGGGCTTTAATTATGGTTGTATGAAAGAATTTGAAAATATGACCAAATTCGTCCCCCAAATTCCACAGAAATAGATGAGCACTGTTTAGTTTTAGATGCCACAAGTTCTAGTCCAGTTGCCTGTTTCTCCACCTTTTTCTGAAAATCAGGGGTTAATGGACATGATTACAATGACAGCTCATACTGCTGAAACTATTAAGATTAATATATTGTCAGTTTCTTTGTTAGCTTTGTCTCCCAGGAAGGAAGGAAACAGGTAGAAAAATCCAAGGGCTACACATCAAGAGTATTTTCTCATGGCAAGCTTTATTTCTAAAGTTAAAATAAATACTAGACAGATTTGTTTGCCGTGGGGAACAGAGGTTTCCCAAGATATTTGTGAACAAAGCCTCAAAAAAATAAACTTGAACTCTGCCCTTCTATTTGCACTTCGTTCTTTGTCAAGAAAACTTCACAAGCCACTGAACTGCTCTAACACAGTGCCCTGCTTTCCAACAGCCACAGCTTCTCGGGTCTCGGCTCCAGTTATGCAAGAGCTATGACTTGGCAAGTTCCTCCTTCCAGACAGCCCTGTTCTTGTGTGCAGCTGCTGGGATACTACAGTGAGATAGCAACCTTGTGCCTGAGGCTGCAGTCTCACAGAGACCAAGGGTCATGAATGACTTGATCCAGAACGAAGGGTCCTACTGTACACACAATCTGTTCATCTAGACCAAGTCATTCAGAGGTGTGAGGCTTGCAAAGCAAGGGCCCCACATTACAAGCACGTTGGGAGACTTTCCCAGGATTCAAATTTTCTTTTTTTTTTTTTTTAATAAAAGTAACTTGTGCTGCAGTTCCAAAATCCAATCTATTAAACAATTTTAGTCTGGGAATAGAATAAACTTTCTAAGCTATGTTCACAGGATCAAGCTTTTCCAAACCTTTTAGAGAGCAAAAAATAAAAAAACAAAAAACCAACCAAACAAAAAACTCCAAACAAAAAACCCAACAACCAAAAAACCCCCAAAACAAAACCACCCCCAAAAAACAACACAACTCTCCCCCCCAAAAAATTAAAATTAAAAAAGTAAAATAAGATTGTGCTACTGAGACTCAGTTTAAAAGATAAACTACTTCAGGCACTTCTATCCCTAACATAGACAGTACCTTGGCTTATATTGGGCCTCTCTAGTCCTCTAGTCCTCATGGAGAACTTGAACTTCACATGACCACACTCTGTCTGAACACAGTTTATTTATGCAAGTATTTGGATCCCAATTTTCAATTGTGACTATCTAAATAAATAAGGTCTGTATCACAGCCCATGGCCTAGGCACAGAACTACAGTCTGATTCATTTAACTAAAAATGTAGTCAGGCACAAACCCAGAACACCCTGCTTGTTTTGTGGTTTGGTTCTACTTAACTAAGACAAATCAGACTATGTCAGTCATAGCAATAAGTTTGGCTTCAGAACTATTCGATGCTGCTGTCATGCAGAGAACACACAGGTAGGTGAGACACATCTCCACTGATGTGTGGAAACAGCAGCTTCTTCAACGACTCTGACAGCATCCAACGTGTTTAGCTGATCACAGCCCCGGTACTTTTCCCCTTCTCAGGCACCAGTGTTCCCAGTTCCTCTATGAACTGGGGCAGTACTGCAGTAGTATCCCTCTTCTGCACACCAGTCAACACGGCAAGAATCTCCTCTAGAGAGCATACATTCCCTAGAGTTCAACTCTGCAACTCATCTCTGATTTTATACTGAACTGCCAAAATCCAGCAAGGTCTTTCTCCTGCGGCAGCTCCTCTTTAAATACACTTAACCCAGGCACACAGCCAAGGCAACTTAGAAGAAACTGTGTATTGCCAAATACTCCTTGGTTCCGAGGAAGGGCTCGTGGCCTATAGGCAATAATTAACCATTGCAACAAGTCCATAACCTCGGCATACACCAGATCTCCCTGCAGGAGGCAGCTCGCAGGGGCGCGGAGCGGGTCGCTGGCACTAACCGAGCTCTCGCTTGCACTTGTTTTTCGGCCGCTCTCGCCCCTGGCAAGGCGATGACACAGGGCACAGGGGGGACTTGCCCACCGGGCCGCGGGCAGCAGCCGCCGCCACGGCCGACGCTGAAATCCCGGCACCGGCACGGCCGTGACCGGGGCCGCTTCCCCTCACGGGCGGGGACACTTGAGGGCCTCCGAGCCCGGCCCGCGCTGGAGACACCACCGAGTACTGGGAGAGCCCAGGACTGCGTGAGGAGACAGCCCAGCCCAGGACAGGGCGGGTAAGCCCGGGGTGCAGCACCCTCAGCCCCCGAGGCGCCTCAGCGACACTAGCGGCGGGCGGGTCCCGCCTGCACCGACGGAAAAAAGCCCTTAAACACAACCCCGCCCCTCGGGGCCTCGCTGCGGGTCCCGGGCGCCGCGCGCCCAGGAGAGGAAGGACAAAGGGCGCTGTGCGGCCGCCGAACCCGCGGCGCTGGGGCGGTGCCGATCCCCTTTACCTGCGGCGGCGGTGCCGGTGCCGTTCCGTTCCGTGCAGCGGTGCGTGCCCGATGCGGGGCCGGGCCGTGCGCGAGGCGCTTTATATGGCCGCGCCCCCGCCCCGCCCGGCCCCGCCC
>VZTD01005804.1:1738404-1831187 GCA_013397725.1 Rhagologus leucostigma | reverse complement strand
GAGCCTTCTCCGGGCTGCCCGGGCCGGCCTCTGGTAGCGGCTGGCGGCGGCTCTCCGGGGGTCGCTTCCCACCGCTTCCTCCCCGTCCCGTCGCAGGTGGTCTCCGGGTCTGCCATCCCAGGCGGGGGAAGGCAGCGGTGTCCCCTTCACAGAGGGGAGAGCAAAGCAGCTGTCTCCTGCGCAGAGGTTGGAAGTGAAGCGTGTGTGTCACGCAGTTGTGTTTAAATTGCGGGTGTTTTTGCACCCGGAGTGTGTTACCCAGGTGCCCGGGTGTCTGTCTAAGAACGAGTGGCCGTATCCTTGTGGCACTGAGCAGTTGTGGTCAGTTTTGTGGGACGCTCTGGATGGAACAGGAGTACGCGTGAGGAGGCTCACAGCCACCCTCGTACTCCGTATTTTATCGGTGATGAGTTGGTGGTTGCTGAAGCTGCAGGTAGGTTTAGATACGTTCCACGTGACTGTTGGTGAGGCTCCTGAGAGGAATGTGCTCTGTTTTTCTACTTGTTGACGGATATGTGTACCTTGCTTTCTCATTTCCCATATTACACAAATAAGTGACTATTTCTTGGTTTCTTACGGTGGGATAGGGGGGATTATTTTCCCTATGGTGGGACAACTAAGGCATAGAAAGGCTGATAGACTCCACAGCTAGTGTGTTGTGAGGCACAGGAAATCCATGTGTTTTTGGAGCTAATGCCAGGTACAATGCTGTTGTTTTCAGTTGTTTAAATTAGGCCAGTACTGCTGTGACAGAAGCAATTTATAATATTTTTTTTTTCCCCCTTGAAACTGAAGTTTTTATTTCTCTATAATCGCATACATATATTTAATGCAAGTTCAGAGACTTGCTTGTAACTCTTATCTTGCTAGGCTATAGTCAGTTGCTGAAATGTGAACATAGTTTCCTATAAAACTGGTTGACTTCAAAGACTTTTAATGTGGTAGCGTGTATGAAGGTACACCCTTGTTGTATGTTCAACGTTTAAAAAGCTAACTATTGGTTGCCTTAAGATTGAAGAAACAATTCCAAATTTACCTGAAGCTGTGTTGTTCAAGGAAAATGTTGCATGAACTCTGGTGTTTAAGTACATTTAAGTCACCTGTTTGAATAATACTGCTGAAATGAACAACCACAAAACATACCTGATTTACAGGGGAGAGGGATGTGGAAGACTAAGACTCAGTCTTACATAAAGAACCTGACCCAAGTTTCTCTTGAAACTTAGTAAATGATGCCTCTCTGCATTCTTTCTTGAGAATATGTGAATAGCAAAAAAAACTCTGAGCGGAAGGTGCTTACTATACAGAGCAACAAGCAGAAGTCCGCTGAGGAGTCATGTGAATGACTTGCAGATAACATCTTTTCAGCAGTCTTTGTAGGAGTAGTCAAACCTTGCCACATGAGCTGTATGCAGCTTGTTAGCACTTTCTGTGTCGCTTGCTGATCACGTTGATTTTCTCTGGACTGCACAGATTTCTTTTAGTGTGGCTTCTTAGAACTTGGAAGAAAATATTCTAGTCAGCAATATATGCCTGTAAATTCTAGGGAACAATTGTGGGAACTGGAAGTTGTTATTTCTTGAAGAAGTATTTATCAGCTGCTAAGCAGGAAGTAGGGTCATACCGGGTTTTGATCCTTGGCACAGGTAAAAATCAACCATCACTCATAGGTTCCATCAGCTCCCTGCATTCCTGTGCTGCCAAACATTTCACTAAGTCTTGCTTAAACAAAGACAACGGTAGTAAGCACCTTAGCCTGGCAGGCTAGAGTTGCAGTCTGAGTGAGGTGTTGTGAAAGCAGCTGGGTGTCTGTTCAGCTTAAAGAGTATGGGCTGGGGAAAAGTATGACTCTTGGCTGTATGGAAGCTTTGGTACACAGAAAATAGGATTTACAAGTATGGCTTCTCCTAATACAGAAAGTGGTTTGGGGTTTTTGTTTGTTTTTCCGTAATGTAGCTGCTCCTGAAAACAAGGAAGTTTGGAGGTGTTAGATTTGACAACAAATAAATCACAGTTTGGGTTGCTTCCCTGGTAACTTGCACAAGGGCCTGTATTGTAATGCAGAGGGGAGGGAAATAGTTTCCCACTGAACTTAATCTTTCAGTCCTGCTTTTGTTTGTAGTTCATTCTACTTCTCATTCTGAAGCTAACCTGGCCAAACAACAAGTCTGCCTTGTGCTTGCTCAGGCATGCCTGTTTTCAGGTTTGTTACAAGGGCTGCAGAAGTCACAGCATTAGAAGAGCTGTCAAAGTTAAAACTTCTTTCTGATATGCATGCAGAGTCTCCATTTGAAAACTTCAAGTTCCCATAAACCTCAACTGGAGTGTGTCATCAGTGTAGTGGTTGTTGAGTGTTGCTGTGGATGTTTAACTAGGTGCTCCGAATTGCCCTGTGCAGAGATGCTGCCCTCTTGTTAGTGGCTGGGCAGGTGCATGGGCTCCTCTGGCACTCTTGATCTGTGCTAATAGCAGATGCCTGTGGTCATCTGGGTAGATGTCTCTCCTCTCGGATCTAATGAGACACCTCCTGTTCAGAAGACTGAAGAGGTTCTGTTTCAGCACCCCGTGTGTAATGTGTGTTGCTGACTTCTTTCCAGGGCACGTGAAATGGCTGCAGATGACAAACGGTCTCCGACATTGGACTCTACCAGTGATCTACCTCGTTCTCCCAGCAGTCCATCTCATCTCACTCACTTCAAACCCCTGACTCCTGACCAGGACGAGCCTGCTTTTAAATCAGCCTACAGTTCTTTTGTAAATCTCTTCCGTTTCAGCAAAGGTAAGTGCTGGGGGGGACTGTGTTCATGGGTTATGCATGCTCTTTGCTGCCTGTAAAAACACCTCTGAACAGTGGAGCATAATGTCAAAGGGCTGATGTCAGTTCTTTTGTGATGGATGTTGCATCTTGCTCTTGGGTGACATAGTAGAGCTTTATTATGAGAGAAGATAGCCGGCATCTTGCAGCTGGAAATCTGTGGCTGCCCATGGAAGTCAAAGACAAGCCAGTGAGCAGATAATATTGTATAGATTCTTAGCTTGACATCAGAATTTCCTTTTTCTGTATGAATTTTTTTTTGGGCTGAAAGTAGGAGTAATCCTCTGCCAGCCTATATGAGCAGAATGTGTGCTTGTCCTTCCAGTGCAGGTTCTTACTTCAGACTTCATCCATCCCTCACCTTCCTATGAGGGTGCAGCTGAGTGACAGCTGGGTGCAGTACCTGCAGCTGGGTGACAGCTGAGCTGCAATAAAGCAGGAAGTCCACACTTAATTTGCATGTCTTAGGTGTTCCCCATCAAGAAGTCTGAAGTGTTGTGAAAATTTTGTATATTAGAAAGTATTACTTGATTTTGGCCTTTGTGCTGCCTGTGTCATGAAATATGTTCTCAGTAGGCAAACTCTAAAAGAACTGTGTGAGTTCCTTTTTGTTTCAAAGAAATATCCTGCAAAGAGTGGTGAACAAATGCACCTGGGTTTTGTGCAAACTCTGTGTATCTCTTTACTGGAGATGGCACACTGGTCAGCTGCTTTTGTTTAGTCTCTTCATTATCCAGCTCTGCTACGCATACTTCAGCAATGTTTGGGCTGGGGAAAAAGGGCCAAGACAGCTTTTTTGTAAGCAAACCAATCTGTTCAGACTCTTCTTATGGAGAATGAAAAAATAATTACGTGGTATGACTGCTATTAGTTTGCATAGTTGTGCCGGTTTGGCCAAAATCTAGTAATATAGCCCCTGAGAGAAAACCAGGTTGCAACCACCCTTCCCCCCACAGGGTTCGGAAAAAAGGAAATTTTTCCTCGAAGGAGAGTGAAAGAGATAAAAACTATTTATTTTAACAAACACACAGGGAAAGGATAATGATGCTAAATAATGAATTAAAACCCCTGCTATAGAGAGAAACCTGGGAAAATTTCAGAGTCCTTCTGTAGGTGTGGTCTCTCTCCTCCTCGGCGCTGGTCGGTGAGGGCGTGGGCCCACTCCCGGGCCTCGGGGAGAAAATTCTCCTGATGTGTTCTGATGTTGTTGAAACAGTTCAGAAGAGAAGAAGGGAAAAAAAAAACAAAGTCCCAGGAAACAAAATTCAGCTCTCTGTCTCACGCCAAGAGGGAAAAAAAAACCAGCTGGCTGAAGAAAAAGCAAGCAGGGTGCTCCCTCCGTGCCATCCGCAGCCAGACAACAACTGAGGAGTGTAATCTCTGTAAGCTTGAGAAGCTGCTTTGGAAAGTTTGTCTGTTTTTTTTTTTTTTTTCCTCAAGCTCAGTTTAAAGGCACAGAAAAGGCACAATATTACTTTTTGGGCATAGAGCATGATAGGGGATACACATGATAGAGTCACCCCAAGACAATAGTAGAGGAGCACCTGTCATTGCTAACTTATTGAAAGTAGCATAAAATGTGGTCAATATTGGCTTCACTTGTTTTTTTTCTGACAAACGTAGCTGGAGTCAACAAAGTTTTTTGTTGGATGAATGGGAAAACCACCTTGAAACAACACATGAAATGTGCATCTTACTGGAATCAATGAGAACCTGTCTATACTTGATCTGCTGATGGAAATTAAAGGCTGTGGTAACTGTAATGTGACCTCAGTACCGGCTTGTGAAATAACTGAGAAACTCTTTTCAAGGCAGAAGCTGATAGTCAAGCGTAGCTATTCTATTTAGCAAGAATAATTCATGTTCATATTCATATTCAATAATAATTTTCCAGGGTTTTTTTTTGACACTTTTCACATTATGGAATTTCTGAAATAGCCTGAGCCTTGAAGACAGCCTACTGTCCTGTTTCCATGATGTGTATGTACTGTTAAAACTAAAAATTAATTTGTTTTGTTTAATCATGATCCAAAACAGCTGTTTGTGAGAGTTTCTTTACCCTTAGCTTTGCATGGACTACTGGTTTTCTTTATCACGTCTGAACAATTGGTTTCTTGGTCTCTGTCAACTCTAGATGATGGCAGGCTTTCATCCCCGGCAGAGAAAGCAGAAGCAGGACAGAGTGATCCACAAGCATTGAGTGGTGGCTGGTCCAGTCCTCAGCATCCCACGAGGGCTCAGTCTCTGAGATCACCAATTCCTTACAAAAAACAACTGACTGGTGAGCTGCAAAGAAGATCTTCTGCAACTCTGGGTAATTTCAGCTCTTTGTTCTATAAGGCAATGTTGTACTAGCTAGGATGCTTCAGAGTGAGGTGGAAGGATGTGAGCAAAGGTTCATTGAGTGTTGAGATTCGTAGCAGAATTTAGTATCAGGCTACACTGCTTCTGTTAGTGAGGTTGCACTTTAACCTCATGAACATATTCCTCCACCCTTCTTGGTGTTCCGGCAAGACAACTTCTTGTTGGGGCTCTGCTCTTTCAGTTGGAAAACAATCTGGAACAGAAGAGGCTGCTGAAACACATCCAATGTTTTAAAGTCACTTGAACTTTGATCCTGAACATTTCTGCTTTGTCTTGAGAGACTACAGTTTCTTAACATCTACATGCTAACTCTAACTTTAGTGCTTAGTCTGGATGGATTTGATGTTTGTGTCTTCAAGGGAGTTGTAAATGAAGGTTTTGGTTGTAGTTGTTTTGAGGAGAATTGAATATGAAGTTGTGCTTAGTTTCTTTTTTTTTATTTAGTCCTGTCTAACCTTGAAACTATTGCCAGATGCTGTACTGAATCTTTTAGCTGGAATGTGAATGGTTGTGATTCCCAAGGTGCAACTGTTCAATGGCTATGAAGATCTGGAAGAGCTAGGAAGTAGATTGCAGGGGTCCCTCTTGAGATCTGACTGGTTACTGTTGGCTGTTAGTGGTAGCCTTGAGGAAACTCCTGAACTGTTACAATCTTGTGCAAGACAGTATTTCCAAGAGTGTGGTACCTAGTGCAAACAAATCAGATCCTAGATGTTGTTAATGTGTATGGGATTTTTAGAAAGAGGTGTAGTTTTGGTAGCCAGGCAAAAGTCTAGTACAGATAACTAGCATTTTTATCTGAGTCATTTGCATGTTTAGTTAAACATGTTCATCATCTTCCTTCTTGCCCTCTAGTACTGTTTGATCTATTTAGTTGTACTTCTTCCAACAAACCAATTAAAGTTTGGGATTTTTGTTTTGATTTCTTTGCTTGGGCTCTTTTTAAAGAACTTTCTCAAATGTCCCAAGAACAGCCATGTGCTCCTGGCTGATAAGCCAGTTTACTTTTTCTTGGTACCTCTTGTAAATCACTTGGAAATTGCCTGGAGATTAGATGTTAGAAACCTTCAGGTGAGGTATGTTGTTCGATACTCAGAAAGCAGAAATAATCTTGCTGTTTGACTTCCACTGGAATTAGGCGGGCAGGGAATAAGGCTTAGTTTAAGGTGTGTGGGAGGAACTTGTTGCTGTATTATTCCAGCTCCTTTTCAGGACCTCCATTCATATCCCTGGGTTTGGATGCAAGTATGCTTTGAAAAATGTGATGATGAATCAGCTTGTAAAGAAGTAAAGTTAGACCAAGCAGGAATTGCCAGTCACTTTTTGAAGAGACTTCTGTGATAGTGTGTGCTGAGGGGCCTGACTTGCTGTTGAGTATTTTCCCCCAAACGGCCTTGGTGCTGTAACAAACATGAGCTCTGTGTAATGCATGTAGAAGTGTACTGGATTGGTGAGAAGGTTTTGGGGGAGTTTTTTAGGCCATCTCACTTTATTTGAAGAGGGGGAAAAATAATGTGCATTGTCCTTCCCTAAAAATCAGACATTGGATTTTTTTGAAGCAAACTTTAGAAAATTATTTTTCTTTCCTTTTTTTACCTTAAAAGGTGCTGAATAATTAGGTCTTTGAGGATTTCTGAACACTGAGTAGCAGAGAATTTTACTTCTGCTATTGCATCTGATGCTGGCCTGCACAAATAATCTCAGAAATTATTATCATATCTAAATAATGAAAAGTAGGAAAATAAATGATGGGATTTACATAAACATCTAGATTGATAGGTTGGGTCACCCACTGACTTCAGTAGCAGCGAGGTGTCTAATGAGGTGGAGTTTTCTTGTAGCCTTGTGTCCGCAGGCCTGTAAATGTCTCTCTAGGCTTTGCCATTACTTAGATACTTTAATAACGTGGGCAAGTGTAGGCAGGAAAATATATGAGCACTTCACAAAGGTCTCTCTAGCCTACTTGATCTAAAATAATGTGTCAAGTTAAGCAAACTGAAAGGAATAAATAAATAAAAGGCTGCTGCCGGTGCCTCTAAATAGTGATGAAATGAAATTGTTCCTGAAGATGCTGACCCTCACCCCTCATCTGTCCATTAGCTTGTAGTGTCTGTGGAGCAGATCTTTTCATTGCTCAGGGACCGTGCTGGCTGACAGCTACAAGTGCAGAACAATGTAGAGGGATGGTGGCTCTTGTAGGACACGGTCTGGCATCAGATATGTAGGGTTTCAGTTGTGTGCTTCCCTTCAGGACTGCTTACACAAAACATTATAATAGCTCCTTACTGGCTTTTGTGAAAATAGCAGGAACTGTTGGATGCCTGGCTTATGTCAGAGATGCTCTGAGGGTTGTGTGGCTGAAGAATCAGTGCTGAGATTCTGCAGTCTGAGGGTTGTGTGGTCTCACTCTTGAGTGATCTGTTCCATTGTCGTGCAGAGCTGGTGTCACTGCGAAGTGACTGTGGGCCCAGCTGGTTGTGTTGGACCATGTGTGTCTGTGCTGTCAGATGAGGGCTTTCAAGGTGCTGGATTGAACCAAAATAGTCCCGTAATGAGACTATTGTCACTGAGATAATGTCACAGCTTGCAAATCCTGTTTAAGGAGAACTGGAAATGCTGACCTGCTGCAGAGGGAGCATGGGTAGTAATAACACTTGTAGCTTGTTACCCTGTGCAGCATTAACAGCATTATCCTGCAGGACAATTGTAACAGACTGGCAGTAATAGGGAGTGGCAAAGGAGCTTAGCAGGAGCAAGGAATGGCCAGTGATTGTATAGGGGGAAGAAGGCCTGAGGAAAACATGTGGGAGTTACTGGAAAGCATTGTGGAGCATGAGTTATTACCAGAGCATCTTTCCTAATCAAAAAGATTTTGGAACATGAAAATGCACGTTGTAAAATGGAATTAAGGACGGTTTCCTACTTTTTGTGTCAGTACTTTTTATAGCAGTGACTTCAGGAAGATGTGATGTTTGAACTGTGATAATGAACTTGAATATGAAATTTTATGCTGTGGCAGCAAGTAATTAGAAAGCAATTCATGTTGTTTTGTATTAGCAAAACTGTGGCATCTCTGGCAGGGTTATTTTTATTGTTGAAACTGTGTGAATCTCTACCTCTTGTGTTAGTACATGGTCAGTTCTATAAACTGAAACTCTAGGTTGCAACAAAGTAGTTTTTGTGGTGTTTTTTGCCTTGTCTTTTACCGTAAAATGAATGCTGAAATACTATAGAGACATGAAAGAAACCCTGTAAAAACCTATTTCTGTAATTCAGAGTTTTTTCCCTATGTTTTACCAAGGATCAGCAACCATAAATACATATAGGAAGGATGAGGTTTACTGTTGAAATAAGTTAACTTTTTTTTTAGGTGTAGGAGTTAAAAGTTAACTTAGGAACATTAAATAGGTTAGAAATAAGTCGATTTTGAAGTCTCTATGGAATCCCTTTGGCATTTTCTTGAGGTTTTGTTAAGTGAACATGTAGATGGGAAGGGAATGGATAGAAAAAACCACAATTGCTGCATAAACTGGTATTCCTGAAAAGATGTGTTCCACGCTAATTTTGGTGTGTTTATCTTTAAGGACTGAGATGTAGCAATGACAAGCAAAAGTTTGTTTTAGTAGCATATATATATAAATATGTAATAGCATAAGAAATTTGGGGCTGTTCAGCGTAGGGAAGAGGAGGTTGCCTGGAGACCTCATAGAAATCTTCCAGTATCTGAAGGGGGCATACAGGGAAGCCAGAGAGGAACTCTGTCAGGAACTGTAGTGACAGGACAAGGAGTCATCGATACAAATTGAAAGAAGGGAAATTTAGGCTAGAAAGGCAGAAGAAATTTTTAACTGTGAGGGTGGTGAGACACTGGAACAGATTGCCCTGGGAGGTTGTTGATGACCCAGCCCTGGCACTGTTCAAAGCCAAGCTGGACAAGGCTGGGAGCATTCTGTTCTTGTGGGAGGTGTCCCTCCCATGGCAGTGGGGGTTGGGACTAGATGATCTTTAAGGTCTGTTCCAACGCCTTAACATTCCATGATTTGGTGATGTACTGAGTTTGCTGCTTCAGAAGCACCAAAAAGGCATATCACTCCTTTGATGAATAAGTGTGGTCAACTCTCTTGGGATCAAATCAAAAGGAGATATGAAGACTCTTCAGAAGTACAACTGATGGCAGTTGGGATGATGACCTGGGCAAAGCAAGAACAACACTCTAAGGGTTTCTGTGTTTGTGGAATGGAACATGAGTTTTGTAGATTTAATGGTGAAATGAAATACAGTTGCAACACTGGGAATGTATACATCTATAAATCATGTGTGCATTAGCTGAGAAAATGGCTGTGGTACTGTGCCGGTTTGGGCCAAATTCAGGGAAAATGTCCAAAAGGAACGTCTCCTCAAAGGAAAGCAGGTTACAGCCACCCCTCTCCCCGCCAGGTTCAGGGGGGAAAAAAAAAAGATTTTCCTTGGAGGAAAGTGAAGGAAAAAAACTATTTATTTAACAAACACAGAGGAAAAGAATAATAAAGCTAAATAATAAAACCTCTCGCTGTGGAGAGAAACCTGGGAAGATTTTAAAGTCCTTCTGTGGGTGTGGTCTCTCTCCTCCTCCTTGGAGCTGGGTTGGCCTGGGCCCCCTCTGGGCCTAAGGTGGAAATTTTCCCGGTGAGTTCTGGTGTTCTGATGTTGAAACAGTCCAGAAGAGAAGAAGGGAAAAGCCAAAGTCCCAGAAAGAATCTTAACTCTCAGTCTCTTTCTGGAGAAACAGAGCCGAAAAGCCGAGAGAAGCAGAAAGGGTGCTTCCTTCACTCCTCAGCAGCAGCTAATCTCTGTGTCCTTGAAGCACAAACTGTTTCGAAAAATTTGCTCAGTTTTTTTTTCCTCTCTCTTGCACCCAGTTTTAAAGACACAGAAAGGCTCAGGATCATATCTGGGCATAGAGGGGTGATAGGGGATACAACATCAAGTCACCCCAAGACAGGTACTTACAGTAATGCAGTTTGGATCAGGGGTAGGAGTTAACCTAAGATTGATACATGGGAATTCTTTTTGAAGGCTGGTGTTTTAGACGGTGTTTTCTTTACTGCAGGAATGATAACTTCTTGCGTTCTTGCTATGCAGTGTGTTTTTCCTCAGAAAGGAAGAAATCTCATGATTGAGAAGGAAAAGAACCAACTGAATTTTAATCTGAATATCAGTCAGCTTCTCTAGTATAAACAGGTTGGCCATGTGCTGCTACTGCTGATGGCATGTTTTTTCCTTATGAATGATGACATCCTTCTGACATTGTTTTATGTAACAGAGAAAAGGGCATTTAACTAACAAGAACCAGTGTGGAGTTACCTGTGGCATTTCCTCAGTGCTGTGTATGTTTGTGTTTTGGGAATCACTTGCCTGACAAGATTTGTTAGAATTGTCTGATAATTCTTTGAACTGGAAGCAACATTCCTGGAGAGGAAATACTCTTGAATTCAGAGGAAGTACCAGGAAGTAAATGCAGCATAGATCTTGTGATAGAAGGACGAGCCAGAGGTTTCTCTGGTATTATCAATGTCTTCTTGAAATAAGAAAGTCCCTTTAATCACCCTAAAATACTCAACTTTGTACTGCCCAAAAGTCTGTTTGATTTTTAGAAAGAAATCAATTCCAAGCAGCTAGTTACAGAAATGGGTTTCTTTTCTTAAAAAGGAAAATGTTGTGCATTCTTTGTTGTACATAGTGGCTACGTGTGGGCTGATTGACTAAGAATACCTACTAAGAAGCTGAAGAGGAGGTATGGAACCCACGGTTTTGGTCATGTTACAGGGAAGGTTTTTGGTCTGCTGCACATGAAGCAGTAGTGTAGCCGTTACTGCACAGCAACAGTTAACAGGCTTCAGGCAGAGCTGTCAGCATTCCTGCTGACATCAGGGATAGCTCAGGCAGTAAACAGAAAGCAGCCATGTCTGTTCTTCCTGTGCTAGGGGCAAGCTAAATAAAACACTAGTCAGATGGAGAGCAACGAGGCTGGTAAGAAACATTAAACTATTCAGAAAGTTGTTGATCTAGGAAAGAGACTCTGAAAATGTTTAATGTTTGGGTAAATAGAGAACTGTGTTTTCAAATCTTTCTGGAGAGAAGGAGCCTATTTGTAACTTGTTCAGCAATGCTTCGAAGTAATCAAGCATTTTATAGGAAAGAAATTGGCTGCATTACGTTTTTATTCAGGAGTCTCTTTGCTATAGTTAATCAAGAATGACTGTACAAGTTCTCAACAACCTGGCATTTTTCTTAGAAAATAACCAGGCAAAACCCCAAACCCCTCAAAAATGTGAACTTCTGTATGCATTTTATTCTGAGTTGCTGTTTTTAATAGAAACTGAGCAATGGAGTCCTGATGTTTGCTGTAGTCATTTATAAATAAGTTCAGGTTAAAGCATTGACTTGTACTACTTCTAGAATGAATGTGTATATTGTAGCAATTATTTTGTAAGTATTAATATCCTAGAGGGCATTTTAAAAATGAGACTTCAGGGCTCTGTAAAAGACTACTACAAGCTTCATATAGTAGATTGAAAATCACATCTTTAAAAGATGTTTTCATTCTCCGAGAACTTAAGTGGCTTCTTGTAAACACAGAGGGTGGTATTTAAAATGTCAGTCAAAACAAGCTATCTGGCATCAGAAGCTCCTTTGGGAGGAAAAGAATGCAAGGGCAAGAAGTGATACACATTGTAACTTTGTAAAATGTATAAATACATGAATGTTTTTCCCTCTAATGGGGCTTTGTGTTGTGATGTGAATGTTGATTTATCGTGGAATAAATGAATATTGCTCTCCCTTCCCTTCCAGACAATCGAAGGAAAGTAGAGCCACCTCTTGGAGGTCATGATCCTCGAACTGCAGTTCAGTTAAGAAGCCTCAGCACTGTTTTAAAACGCCTGAAAGAAATCATGGAGGGGAAGAGCCAGGTACTTCTTTTGAAGCATTTGTAGGCCAAACCATCTAGAAGATGAACTCTTAGCTGGCCTGCTCTGAGCTTTATTTTTAGATACATCATGGGAATTTTTTTTCCAGATCTTTGAAGGATGAGTGAATAAACTCAAAAAGCATCGTGTGAATGCAGGGAAAACAATTCCGTTTGATGCTGACCTTTGACTTGCCAAACATCTGTCATACTGTGGAAGTGAACCATTGCATTTACTTGGCTTCTTGTGCTTGGACCAGATGCTCTCTTTTTAGACTCCTTCCCACTTATGTGTTACCCAGTCTAGTGAAAAAAGAAACCCTGATAGTTTTCTCCCTAGAAGGCTGACCATGGACAGGTGAAACACATTAACTGTCACAAATAGTAATGAAAATTCTCAGAATGTTTTAAATCTGCTACTTACTGTGGTATTGATTAGTCAGCAATATTTGCTTGAAAGGCTTGCCCTGTTAATCAGTTTTGATTTAGATAGACAAGGGTCTGGTGGTTGCTACTGAATTGCTGTTTTCACCTCCATCTGCTGAGTTGGAGCATACCTTTAAGAACAGGATCTAGTTGAGAAAAGAATCCACAACTATTTATAAGTGAGGGTATAAATAGCTGTGTCTGTGGGCAAGACATGAACAGGCAAAAGTACATTTAATTAAACTGGTAGAGGAAGAAAAAGACTTTTGGCTTGATAGCTCTTATAGATAGACTTTCAGTGAACTTAGCTTCCAGTGCCATTCTGCTTGTAAGAACAGTCTTGCTTTGATAGAAAGTGCAAGATTTTTGAGAGTGAAGCAGAATCCTTTCATTGCAGTAAGCAGGGCATTGAGTGTGCCCCTTACTAATATTTCAGATTATGGCAACTTCTGAAGGCCCTAGAATTACTGAATATTTGAAGCTACTGGAGAAGTGCTGAAACAGACAGCATAGAGCAGTAAATGTATATGATGTCTTTCCCTGCTTGAAGCTTAGTGTTTGTCTTAAAAATTTCTAGATCCTTTAAAACACTAGATTGTCTTGAGCAGTCTTCAGCCTCTTTCTGTGTGGGTTTTCTTGGGTGAGGACAGCATGAAAGTGTTGTGTTGTTGATAATAACTGCTTTGGTCTCAAAATTGGTCTAGCAGCTATGTCAAACTTTACTTTGTGAATATCCACAAATAAATCACAATTGAAGATAAAACCCAATGTGTTTTTTTGATTATGTGAAAATGAGAGCATGGATCACCTTTCTTTTGTTTGATTACTCTCTTCTCTGATTGTTTTAAGGAAATACTTGTAGCAGTTTCTCTTCCTAAGAAAAACCTGGAGTGTTCAGTCCCTCTGCAAAGGCTTATTGCCAGAACTGAACTCTAGCAAAGAGTGTTTCACAGCCAGGGCTGTCATGTGACCATTAGCAGTTGTCTCCATCCATGGCAGTTGCAGCTGGTGTGCTCAGAATCACAATTGAGAGTTTCTCTTGCTCTATAGCTTCAACACTAAATGGAAGTTTTAACTCTCTGTTTTTAAGATGATGTTTTTCCTGTGGCTATACCAATACTGTAAATTAATATACATTGTTGTGTGCTGAATGTGAATTTCAGTTTTCTTCACATAGCACTTAACCTGCAGTTTTGAAACAAGATCAATCTGGGACAGGCTTTTAGAACTGTTTACTGAAGTGTTGAAGAATTTGATCATATAATAAAACTTTTTACATGTATCTGTAATCCTTTCAAAACATATCCCAATATTAGCTGTTGAAATGATATTTCTGCACTGATAATTTCAAGTAAACCTTGATTTATTCCTAGATAACAGCTTCAACTAATATGTGGTGGTTTTTTTTTCTTTTCATTTTTAAACTGTGCTAGTTGAGGACCTCTCATGTGCTGTGGGCAAATGAGAGGGGAGAACCATCACTACTTCATGTATTCGTTTCTTTTTGACTTTTGTCTGTATCATATGATAGTTTTATTCTGCTTTGCTTCCATCTTGGATCAAGGAGGCAAAGTCCTACTGGATTTATTCTCTTAGTTCAGAGCTCTCAGCCTTCTGCCTCCCTGTAAAACCTGGTGAAAAATCCTTTGTGGGCTTTATGCAAGAGTGTGTATACGTGTGCACAGATGTGTGAATATATGAAATTTTCCTTTCCATGAGCACAGTCTGCATAGAGTTATGAAACTAAACATGCTTTCTTATTTACAAAAGAAAAAGCTCTTATCTCCTGTCTTCTCTTGTAGGACAGTGACTTGAAGCAGTACTGGATGCCTGACAGCCAGTGCAAAGAATGTTATGACTGTAGTGAGAAATTCACCACCTTCCGGAGGAGGCACCACTGTCGACTTTGTGGGCAGATCTTCTGTAGTCGATGCTGCAATCAGGAAATCCCTGGAAAATTCATGGGCTACACAGGTAGGGTTTATTTACTGAGAAACAGAACACTCTGTGTGCTCAGCTCTCTTTGGGCTACTGCATCTGAGATCTTGGCATCTGCTAGAAAATGCTGTACAGGTTTGTAGTGGGCTTAAAAATAAGGAGAAAGAATCACAGGACCTAATTCTACCAGTTTCTTTATGAACAGTGGTGGATTATGCCATGGCTGCTAATTTTTACCACACTACAGAACAAATATGGCCACTATTTAACAAGGGTGTGCACTACAGAAAGCGTGCTCAAGGAAAAGCTGCTCTTAGTAACAGTAGTTTTAAAGTATGAGCCACATGCTTTAATTGAGGGTGAGGGGAAAGTCTTTCAAATACCAGTTCCCAAATTCTAAACATCAGCTGGCGTGTCATATCTGACTGGCTATTGTTCTGCCACCATTTCAGTGGGCACATGTGTTCTCCCTCCCTCTTCCTCTCCTTTTCTCTCTTCTCTTTCACTGATTTTGTGTTATGCATCATCTGCCTTGGAAAAATTCCCTGAGTGTGTAATTATCCAGGGTTTTGCCCTTTAAGAGGGTATGAGAATTAGGCTTGCAAAGAGGTTTTGAAACAGAAAATCCTTCTGTTTCCACCACTATACACTTCTGATCCTGTAGGAACAGAGTACTGTTTGTTCCTGTTCACTTACACTCTCTGGTTCCCTTTTCCATAGGGGATCTCCGAGCCTGCACTTACTGCCGTAAAATAGCCTTAAGCTATGCACACTCCACAGACAGTAACTCCATTGGAGAAGACTTAAATGCCCTGTCAGATTCTGCATGTTCTGTGTCCGTGCTGGATCTCAGCGAGCCGCGCACACCGGTTGGGAGCCGCAAAGCCAGCCGCAACATCTTCCTGGAGGAGGATCTAACCTGGCAAAGGTAAAGTCAATGGCTTCATGCTGAACTGTAGAATCTCAACTGTTTTCAGGCTGACAGCTATCTCGACAAAAGATGGTGGTTTCCACCTAGGAAGCTTAGCTTCCAGCTCTTGTAAAAAGAATCTGATCCTGTGCTTGCTTGTAATATTCTTCTCTTCAAGTTGAAATGTGGAAACATTTCTAGTGGAGTTTTAAATTATTTGCAGTTCTTCCTTTAACCTAGTGAATCAGTGACTCTATCAGTGACAGAGTAGGCTGTTGTCTTCAGAGTTTAAAAAGACAACCAAAATCACACCTTCTAACCACCAATGTATTGAGAGGCAAGTTAATGTAACATTGGTGCTCTACCTGTCAGGTTTTGAATTGGGCAAGAGAACATAAGAAATAATATGTGTGGGGGTAAAAGAGAAGTGATGGAAGTAACCGCCTGTTTCAGATGAAGTGAGATTGAAAGGATAGCTATAAAGGTTCTCTAATCTCCTTTCAAAGTATATTTACGCCTATTGCTCTTGAATGAGGGGATCTTTATTTTTGGACCATGAGTAAAGGAACGCTGTACTTCTCAAGTGCTGTGCAAGTTATTTTCAGAATACCTTGATTTAATTTAATGTTGTGGAAAAGAAGAAATATTCAGGTGTGGTATTTGTGCTCATTTCCCTAAAACAGAAGAACAGGCAGATGTAAAACTACTGAGGAGGTCTTGAGTCAGAACCTTTGTTTAACTGAGCAGTAGTGTTAGTCGCATGTGCCCCTCAGCAAATCTTTTCTGACAGTACTTAAAAAAACCTGTCAAACCATTTTCTGTCTTCAGAAAATGCCCTGACTCCTGCTTTGCATGTTGCTTTTCAGAGTATGGTGTTCCTATCTGGAAGCATTTAAATGATTAGCTGTAGGCCTAAATAAAGGAAAGTACTTCTGGCTTAATGTTATGGTCATTTAAAGTGGTAATGTAACAATGCATGGATAAATACTACCAAGTTTTGAATTGGGGAATAAGTAGGTGTTCTCAGAATCTTCTCTTCAAATGTACAAAATACTGAAGGTATTGTTAGTTTTGTCTTCGGATGTGTTATTAGTAGCTTTATAATGACAATTCAGCAGCTTGTAGACATGAACATGTAAAGAAAGTATTTATATCTTTATTTTGGGCAGCTTGTAGCACTCGAAAAATTGTTGAAAGGCTGATAACTCTATAATGGAACACTTAGTCTTTTTGGGAGACACTGAATAAATGCAGGCCTCTTCTGTGTGTGAGAGGAAGAGAGATTTGGGATTAGGTGGTTTATTGTTGGTTTAGCAGGATTAACATTTTCTTCAGTGTTTGTTGCACTTTGCAGTGGGTTACAGTGCTTTTCTTAATTACTATGTTTGGTAAGTTCCTGACTGACCTTAAGAGATTTAAACTCAAGATACTGAATTTAGATGGTGCCGCAATGGGAACTGTCAACTCACAACTTCATGATGGAGCAGAGGTTTTGTTCTAATAGTGGCTTCTGCGTGAGAAGTAGTTTGTCTCAGAACAAAACTTGGGAGTTGTCTCTTTCCGAAGTAATATATCTGAGATAAGATGCTGCAAAGCAGTGAGAAAAGCATTTAGGGAGACTGATGCTGCATGTACTTGTCAGACGTTGCTCTGCTCTTTGAACAGTTGCAACACAGAGTTCCTGCTTTAACTAACTCGAAGGGCTGTGTCCTTTAAAAGTGAAGGAGTGGTGTACTCTGCCTGAGTACAGCTACTCAGGCAAAGCTGCGCTGCTTACAGTTTCTCATGAAGAGCATTTATCACTCTAGGAGCATTTATTGTGCCAGAGCACAGCCAGTGTGGCTGTATCAGTTGGCCTGTAGAGGCTTAGATCTGATACAGTTTCCAGTGGGAAATTTCAATTTCCAACATTAGTGTTAAAGGTGTTTGAACATTTGCTGTCCTTCCTCCTGGGGTGGAAACAGAAGGAGGGCAAAGGTGATTGTGATCAGGTTAAACAATTACAGAAGGTTGTCAGGCTATCTTGGCGAAAGCTGTCTAGCAGTAGCTATGGATAGCATTGCTTGGTATTGCATTGCAACCCAGCAAATCATCTTTGCAATGTGTCTATTGCCAAAGCATCTCATAGCGGCCTGTAAGGAAGAAAGATGTGTAAGAAGGGGAAATAGGGGAAGCAGGTGGGAAAGCAGGATAATACAAGAATTAGGAATAGTCTGTAATATTCAAGAGTGGAGTTTGGAAGAAGACAGGAGCACTGTCTTCCAGATACCATTGGCCTACAGATGAGGAAAGATCTCCATATTCCTTCGTTGATTTAACAGTCATGGGTATGAGTATGAGGTAACATGACAATTAACTGTACTTTAACTACAGCTGTTCTGATGCGCTGGATGTCACAAATATCTCAAGCATCTCTTATCTTGCTCCTTTCCAAGCAGTTTGATTCACCCAGACTCTTCAACTTCCACATTGTCTGCACGCCTTGGGTCTGTCCAGGAGGATGCAGGGAAGTCACCAGCTAGAAACAGGTAAACAAATAATTTCTGAGTATTTTCTGTTCTGGATGCAGTCCTAGCACACTCTTTGCTGTAAAGCCTGTGTTTCTGGCCTTATTTTACTGAATGTGCTGTTTCATGTCTAAAATGGGACGGCTCACTGCCCATATGGAGCGGAAAGGAAGGACCATTTGTGTACATATTCATGTTAACAAATGTACTACTTTTGAGGGACCTGTAGTTTGCTGCTGAGTTGGTCAAGCAGAAGTGGTGGTGAAGAGGACAGGAGGGGAAAGAAGTGGCTAAGGAAAGTACAGTTCTGAGGAAGCTGAAGAAAAGGGAGTAACACATACTTGGTGATGGGAGACAAAAAGACTCAGGTCATGGAGAAGCAGAGGTACAGGTTTTGTTTGTTTGTTTGTGTCCCCATCTGCTTCCTTTGCTCTTCCATTAAGGATAATCTTGTTTAAATTACCAGGCTTCTTCAGGCTAAAATCCCTTCATAGATCTTTTTGCAAGAGTGTTGAGATGAACTTGAAAGTGTTCATGAGAGCTTTACTGTGATTTGTGAGTACTTGAGCTTAATCCCGCTAAATAGGCTGGTATTAGAAGAACAAGTAGCTCCCACTTCACAGTGCTTCTACTGTGGTGCTGGGTACATGCTTCCCTTATGGTTAAATTAAGGAAATGAAGGTAAGGCAGGGACGTGAGGAACAGAGCAAAGATAATCCAGATTTCCAAGTTGGAATCAGGGGACATTCAGAGATTTTTTTGCATTGGTGTTACAGGAATGCAGAATGTTTAGCAGTTTGGAGGGATCTGGCAGGACCAGTGGAGACTAGGGAACTCAGCTGAGAAGGATGCTGGGTGTGCCTTTCGAAGAATGGACTGCTTGGAGCCTTTATCTTCTGTGTTATGGGGATGGTTAGGAGGAGATGCACACTGACTGTACAGCTGAGACCCAAAGATCTCACCAGGGGGAGTAAAATACTGGTAAAATAAACGAGTACCAAAAATCAATTCTGGGCAAACATGGCAAGGAGTCCAGAATTAAAAGTTCAATGCTAAATAACTGCTGTGACATCAAGAAATGTCTGAAACCTTGAGGATGGTCTCCTGCTTCCTGTTTGAATATATGTCTATTTTAAAAGGCTTTTGCTGTTTGCTCAAACATGCAGTAGTAGGATGGTTCTGATCTTGATCTGGCAGGCCCAGATTGCTTATTCAAGTTAAATTTTAACTCTTTGGCTTGTTCATGGCCTCACCAAAAGTACGTGGTTGTTTGGACGCATGTAATGATGAGGTATAATATATCTCTGTTAAAAATTCTGAACCTTTGGAAAACATGCTGTTGGCTTTGGGTTAAGTGATGTTAGCCTTCAGATCTTCTCAAAGCAGCTGTAGCCATTTCTTTGAGAGAAGCTTGTCTATTCCTCTTTCTAGATGAGATGAAGCAAAAAAGATGCAGGTTGAGTGCATTTAGATCCAGGTAGCAAAAGTTACATATTGCTGTTTGTTTTCCCTGTGGATGGGAAATGTTACTTGTTCTCAGTCTTATTTTTCATTTGGGGAGGAAAATCCCAGCAGAACAGTCAAATATTGCAAGTAGGGTTCAAAGTGCTCCTTTGCAGGTCCTTCTAAGGATAAGCATTTTCATTGCAAAATCTCCCACTCTGTTCTTAAAAGATATATGCAATAAAGGCCCAGATATAATTGTTGATGATAAAGACACAGATATGAAATCTCACTGTTCTAACTTGCTTACACGCAGATAAAAAATCCCTGCTGCTTATAGGTATGTGGCACAGTTAAAGCAACTGTTGCAAAACAGCTGGGAGGAGTGCTTAGTTGTGGACTTTAATGTCAGCCTCATCTTGTGCATTAAGATGCTTTCTGTGAAGCTGCATTCCTCTGCCAGCTCTAACTTTAATTAGAGAGCATCTGAACAGTACAAGACTGGAGTTTTAGCCTACTTTGAATGCCTGACAACGACACATAGCTTTTGCTTATCACTCCTAGATATATATGGAAGTAGTGCCAATATAGTGCATGTGACTTGAAAGGACTTAACTAAACCCCTTTATCAACCCAGTATTTCTTCCTCAAGAGACAGAGGAGAAAAAAGCAGTTATTTTGAGACTCTTGTACCTTCAGTGCTACTTTCTTGCAGTATAAAAGCTGAAATAGGGTGGCATTGCTTTTTCATGCCTGGGCTGAGCCACATCATCAAGAATTTTTGGGAATAATTATAGTATGTCAGTATGTCTGTTAGCCAGTTAGCAAGCTCTCTGAAGTTATCAGAGTTTCATTCCAAAGGCTAGAGGCTGGCAACTGTTCTCCTGAGATTGGTGTAAACCTCTTCAGTCAGTTCAACACTGGCATTTTGAGTTTTCCTGTTGATATATACAGAAATTGTTTCCATCCTCACTCGCTAACAGAGTGCTGTTAGCTCTGATAGCTTACACCGCATGTTGCTGCTGTGTGATGAGAAGTTGCGCTCTGGTTATTTGGAGTCTCAGTCTAGTTGTGGGTTAATGGAGCAGAAGGTATCTGGAACTTGTAATTGCATTTGTAACTTTGCAAATGATAGTTGCAAAATGGTGTGTTTGTGCTGGAGTGCACAGCCAAGATTTCCTAACAGCTGGGCCGAGATAAGGGGAATGCTCCATACTGCAGTACAAGGAAGGTTGCCAGCTGGAGTGACCTTCAGCTTCAGAAAATGGTTTAGCCGCTCTGGGGAGCAAGAGCTCAAACTTCAGACTCTGCAAGCTTTCAGCCATGTATTTGAGAGCTGCGGACAAGGAATTTTAAATGAGACAAGGAGAGGGGGAAATCTCAGTGCTCTGTTACAGGGATCTGGGTGTTGGCCACCCTTGCTGACATGTGTTTTGCCTCCAAACTGCTGGAGCTTCTAATTACCCAGCATCCCATCTCTTCCCCAGTCAATTTAAATACAGAAATATATGAATTGGTGTGCCTAAACTCAGTTCCAACTGCTTCATACAAAGAGCTTTACAGAAGTTCATGCTTACCTTGGCAGTTCCAAAGCAATACACTTGCTTCCTAAGGAGCCTTTCTTCTGCTTTGAAAAGGGAGGAAGCATTAAGCAGTCTGTACTGACAGGAGTAAACAGTGGCACAGGCTTAAGCTGGTTTTTAGTATGCTGTAAGATAAAGGCCTGGTCTGGTGAAGCACCACACAATGAACACTTACACTTCAATTGTTCTCTGTTCCACTGCAGGTCAGCCAGCATCACTAACCTGTCGCTGGATCGGTCGGGGTCACCCATGGTGCCTGCCTACGAGACATCCGTCAGCCCCCAGGCCACTCGCACTCATATGAAGGCAGAGACCAGCGAGGATGAGCGCAAAATCCTTCTGGTACCTTTCAGGCTTCTCTTTGCCTTGCTCTGTGAAGACAGTGAAGTTTGCCTTCCTTATGTCATACAGCAGGAGTATTTTGCTGCCTTTTAAGGCTCTTCTCTAAGCCATCTTACCTGGACCTCTCCTCCAGGTGGAACAGAGATGGAGAATGTTGATGCTGCTTTGGACATTACTGTCTTCCTGAAATAAATCATAGTTTCATGGGGTGTTTGCATACAAACGTTTACAGTTTTGGTCTTGCTAGGTGTGTTATGCAGTGTGGAGTTGGTGTATGGTGGCTCTTTGTGAGTTAAACCTGTCATGGTTGCAGCTGTAATGCAGTGACCTGTTTTTGTATTTCTTCAGGTTGAGACTTTCTCTTTCATAGGCCACATAATTGGGAGCTTTAAATGGTTGCCTTGAAATAGTTACACCACAATGAACAAATTAAAGCTGTTATAGCTTATTGGGCCAAAACATAACTTGGCCCCTGCCTTTGTTTGCAGAATAAGTAAAAGATTTTGTAGAAGGTTGTAATGACGTACTTTTTGAAAGAAAAGTCGATGTGCAACACTGTTCTGTGTTCTGTTCTGTTCTATTATCCCTTCCCCACAGGGGCAATGTTGTAGGTTGCAATTACTGTACAAATTTCCATAAAAAACTGTCTCTTTTCTTTGAGGGAAGGAAAGGGAAGTGTTTCCAACAAATGAGGCAAAGAAGTTGCAGTGAAGGGAAGGCAGTGTTTTTCACACATTAAAAGATTTGAGATTGCGCCCCATTGCCAAGTTAAAATCAGGCTCATTTTGTGTCACCAGGTTCTGCCTGCTGTCACAGTATGCATACAAGTGTGCCTGAGGGTGTAGAAACACTAACTCCTGTTTAGTTGCAGAACTCCTTTCCAAGTTACTCTGTAAATGGATAACCATGAGGGAGAAACATGTTTAAGGCACATCTTTATACCAACCTGCTTCATGCAGGTGTGTTAATGCAGGAAAAAGGAAATTCAAAGCTCTGTGAATGCAACTTGAAGCAATATGTTCAAGTCCCAGTGCACTTCAGCTTCACATTGTTTAATTTTTTGTCCATATTCTTTCTTGAGGAAAAGGAGACTGGTACTATTTTGTTCATGTAAGAGCAGAAGACAGATTGTCAATTAATGCAGGATTTTCTATGCATTCCCACTGTTTGTTTAATGCCCTTACCGTGTGGAGTTGACCCTATATCAGGAGTTAATTTAAAGCTTAACCTAGTCCATTCAGAAGACTAATGAACTTTGTTCATGAAATAAAGGTAGGAGAGGTTGTACCTACACTGGGATAAGCACATACTTCAGTGAACTAGAGGTCAGAATCCTTGAGTTGAAAGGATTTGCTTTGTTCTGCCAATTTGTTCAGTTTACTGTATTCACCAGTTCAAGACAGCTGAACTGTGGAGACTCCAGTTGCATCAAATTGTGTGATCCTATCATGTTCTGTTACTGATCCATTTGACTCTGTACTTGGTATGGAAGGACAGCTGCTGACATTAGTTTTAGGGTAATACCCAGGACAGCCACTGCTGGAACTGAAAGCAGAACGCCAGTCCGGTAATAAAGGTGGAGCAAAACTCCTGGGCCTCAGGGCGCCGTTTGGGAAGTGCAATAACGTGGGTCTGATGGTTAAATGGAAAGCCGAAACCAGTTAAAGTTTAATTCAAGTTATGTTACACAAAAATAAGACAAACGAGGCATTTGAGAAAATGAGCTGCAGCATCTCTTCTCCACACTTTGAGGTGGTGTGCAGCTTGCTCAAAATAATCCCACATCCCAGTTTCCACCTGCAACAATGGCTTGTGCTGTGCTAAGCCAGGGCATATATGGGAAGGCAAAAGGGGCCAGGTGCAGAGAGACAGCTCAGTTTGGATGGAGCACAGCCTACAGAAGAGTTGGCACATGTTTAACAAGCTCCAAAATAAGTTCTAGGTCTAGACTGAAGTGTTCCAAGTGGTGAGGGGAAGAGATTCACAGATTCTAAAATGGTTAATTGAGTTGGGAGGAATACATGTATTTTTCTTAGTGGCCAGAGCTAACAATGTCTAAAAAAGGCTTGATAATGGACAATATAAAAACAGATCCTCAGTAAGAGATGGTATCCTAGCAGTGGGCATTACTGTGTTAAGTACTTGCTTTATATCTGGTCTTGATACTGGGCTAGTGTGTTTCACAATGCCTAGGTTGAGCACAGATAATATAGAAAAATGTTCTTGCCACATCTCACAAAGGATGAGTTTTCATCGTCCTCTATGTTTGCTTGTATCTCCTGAGTTTAAGAATAGGGTGCAAGAGGGCGGTAGTGAGGACATAAGTATCTTGCTGGCAGTACAAAATGTTGCCACATCAAAACCCCCTTGTCTCTAAGGGTACCCACTTTGGTTTTTTATTGTTCTGAACTGGATATAAATAGAAGGAAATAAGGAGCTGATTTCATATCTGTTTGCTATTTCTGTTTGCACCTCTGCATAGGTTATGCAGAATGGCTTAGATTCTGTGCCTATTTGTGGAGAAATTTTGATCTAGAAGCTGATCTGGAGGCCTATGTTGATGCCCTTGGAACTAGTGCTAAGATTAGACTGGCAATTAACTTGCACATCTCTCTGTCCAGGACTCAGTCCAGCTGAAAGATCTGTGGAAGAAAATCTGCCATCATAACAGTGGGATGGAATTTCAAGACCATCGCTACTGGCTGCGGACACATCCCAACTGCATTGTGGGAAAAGAGCTGGTCAACTGGCTCATGAGAAATGGGCACATAACCACAAGGTAACCTGGACGCTTTAGGACAACAGGTGTCCTCTGTCTGTGTGAGAGGAGGTTGTGAGTTTGAGCTGATATAGGGTACCTTAGACAGCAAAGATAGGCCCCTTTGCAGGGAGATGAGAGAGAAAATTCAAATCTCTTCTTTACTGCCTACCAGAGCAGGTCGCATTCTGACTCCATGTGGCCCAAAACAACAGGGCATGGGAGACTGTCTGGTTTGGAAACCGGTATGGGAGGTAGCTTATGGGATGAATATTACTTACTTGGAGAACAGTGAGTTTATTACAAAGATTGTCCAAAAATGTTTACTGGTACTCCAAAGAGCAAGTCTGCCTCTGGGATCAGAGATCACTAATAGTGTTTGATAGCTAAATTTGTGGTGGAGCTGGCAGACTCTTAACTGTGTAGGTGAATATAAAAAAGTCTTGTGTATTTAACTATGTGAAAATGGGATAAGACTGAGATGGCTCTTAAGTGTAGAGCAACAGTCCTCCCTCAGAGATGATCAGTATACATAACTCAAGTTAACAGTATTGGAGGAGCACAAACAACATGTCTTAATCATATGTTGAACACCTCAGCTGAGTTTAGAGTACTGGCAGTCTCTTTATTTAGCTCCGTACTTGAACCAGTACACTGCTGCCTCACCACATTATTTTAAATAGTGTCGTGTAAACATGGGAATGGAATACTGACAGGTCAAGTAGTGCATAGCAAATGACTCTTCTCTTTTGTAGTGTGCTTGTATCATAAACCATGTGTATTTAGAACAAGACTTAGGAAACTATCTCTATTCTTACACTTCCAGGGTCCAGGCCATTGCAATAGGACAGGCGCTGGTTGATGGACGTTGGCTGGAATGTGTCAGCCATCATGATCAGCTCTTCAGAGATGAATATGCTCTCTACAGACCATTGCAGGTAAAAGGAGTAGGAAGGCTGAAAGATGTTCTTCCTGGATTTGGCTGCTGACTAGACTCTTTCTAATCCTGTTCTCAACAGCTGTAGTATGTTTTCTAAATCAGGTCTCCTGTACAGAAAATAGAGGGCCAGGCCTTTTTCCTTAGTGGGTTGAACCCTGAGGTAATTTCATTTGCCCAGAAGGCTTTGGGCTGTCCTCTGTGGAGAATGAGTTGTTACCTGTGGTGCTACCTGAAGTGAAGGAAAGGGTCTTCAGAGGCCAGGCCTCTCATGGTGGACATCTCCCACCAGAGGCCTCGAGATGGCACAGTCTGTGCTTGTGGCAGCTATGTTGTTGTGTGCAGAATTTAGAACCTGTGTGCACTTACTGGTGATGGAGACACAATGGTGGTCTTCTGTTTCAAAATTCCTTTGAAAAAATTCTAAATGGGTATTTTAGATGCATTGCATTGGTAACCTTCTTTTGATCTCCAGTGATGGCAGTAATAAGGAATTCGGTACCTCAGCCACATGATCCAAGTTTGGGATGGGGTCTTTGTCATGCCTCCCAGACAGGACTAGTTACCTGAGGGGAGGCAGGAACTAGTGACTAGAGATTCTATCCTACCATACTTCACTGGAATCAAACGTGCTGAGGGGTAAGAGCAGTCACTGGCCTGAGGGGTTGTATTGGGTTTTTTAGCTCGAACAAGATCTCTCTGTAGCCTGTCTTAATTGAAAGCATTCAGTTGAGAGTCTTTTGTGTTCTGTGGCTTTTTGCAGTGAAGAATGGCTCAGCTGTCCCATGGGCTTCAGTCAGAAAGCTTGCAGCCATTAGCATTTGTCTTCCTCATGCATTTCAGCTCTTGGACACAGTCATATGGCTTCCACTGAGATTGCTCTGGGGTTCATCTGGTACCTCAGCTAGTCAGCTGTCTCAGTTCCCTGGTAAAAGCTTGCCCTTAACTAGCAAGTGCTTATGCATCCCTATTTGTAACTATTTGTAAGGTGCTTATGTTATTATATGTTTAAAGCCAATTCTTGTTCTCATCAGCTGAAAGCACTGTCTGATCTCCATTCTGCTGGACAGGAGTCAGGCGAAATGGTGGTGTTGACTCAGTTGCTTGCTGCACTCACTGTAGCCAAAGGCACGATAATGCTAACTTTGTTTTGAGGTGCCTGGAGGCATCAGGATGGCTGATGGAAATTACTTAGGTACTCTCCAGGTTCTCTGGCAATCTGGCCAGTCTTTGCTTTGACACAGTAGGCCCAGCTAGAGCCTATCTTGGGTTGAAACTCTTGGGGCCACATTGGTCAGTCAAAGAATTGCTCCAGTAACTTAGAAACAGGCTCCACCAAAAGCTGTGTATGTTGGTTTCTGGGCAAAGGATACGGCTGTCACCCACCTTGGCTGGAGATAGTGAGCTTTCAAAGCTGCTTAATTGGATGTGATGACAGTGTGAAAATTGTGCTGTATAATAAACTTGTCTTTACTACTGCTTAGTCACACTTGTTTAGAAGCAGAGTATAGATGCAGACTAAGCATCTGGGAATTGTATAGAAATATTTTTTTCTTGTCCCAAAGAGTTCCTACTTCGTATCGAAGGGGGTGACTCTATGACTAACTTGGCTCAGCACGCTGAGAATATCCTCTGATTTTTAAAATGCCTGACCTGCTTTTGTAGTAGGCTGCTTAATATTCCAGCAGAGCTGCAATTTAATAAATTTTTCCCTTCCTTGTGTTCTAGAGCACAGAGTTCTCAGAAACCCCATCTCCAGACAGTGACTCTGTGAACTCTGTAGAGGGCCACTCCGAGCCATCCTGGTTCAAAGACATCAAGTTTGATGACAGTGACACAGAGCAGATTGCTGATGAAGGGGAAGACAACTTAGCCAGTAAGTTTCACCTGAGTCTTGTTCTCACTCTGCCTTCTGTCCTGTTGTCCCCAGTCTTTCAGGACTTAGTAGTTTAACTGTGTCTTGCTTTATTTGTGTGTGTTTCTGTGTGCGTGCTTGGGGCTGTAAGGATGTAAGAAAGCTATAGCCTGTCTAGTCTTCCACTTTCTTGCAATGGATACAGTATTTCGAATTTAGTGGAACTGGTAAAGCTTCATACTTCTAATGAAGGAGAAGCATGTAAATTGCTGCCTTCTGTTTCTCAGGCAGACTTCTGCTTGATTTGGGCCCTATATTAGTGCACTAGAGAATGTCCAGTGTATCAGCATGCCCACATGAAGACAAGATTAGAATTATGAAAATACTGCATTCCTGTATTTATTGCACACTGGTCTTCATGTATTAAAGACAATTTTTCTCCTCTCTGGTACCCTCATAATACCCATTTGAACCCTTCTCCTCCCTGTATCTTCCCCCTCACCCAACACTAAAAGACTCTGCCAGCCCTAGCAAGCGCACTTCAGTCAGCAGCTTCCAGTCCACAATGGACAGTGATTCGGCCGCCTCCATCAGCCTGAACGTGGAGCTGGACAACGTGAACTTCCATATCAAGAAGCACTCCAAGTACCCACATGTGCCCCCTCACCCTGCCGACCAAAAAGGTATGAGGTAGTCACCAGCTGGAGTTGCACATGATGGAGAGCTGGCCCTAATATTACTGACCTATTTGGACACTACTTACGTAGCTGTCTTACAGAGGGGAAAATATGATATTTAACTGGCACTTGCTTGCAGTTTTGATGTGCTCACCTCTGAGGAGGCTGAATAGACCTGTTGAAATGCCTTCTCTGCAGAGTGTGTAACTTCCCCTGTGACTTTCTCTTTGCCATTGAAGCGAAGTCTCTTGCCCATGCATAATAGGCAGATCCATATATATGTTCTGGCTAACTGGAGTGGAAAAGTAATCCACACATAAACCAGTTTGATAGGTGACTCTACAGTTTGAGATGGAACTTAAAAAAGCAAGCGTGAAATAAAACCCCAGAGAACAAAAGAACAAGATTAACTTGGAAGAGTTCTGTGCTGACTTGAAATTGTACCTTAATAAGCATACATTTTGCAGAAGAATCTTACTGATAAACTATGAGCTTGCATACAGATTGCATAAGGCCTAACTTAATCCCTATATATAGCATTTGTTCAAAAGAGATCATCCACTTAAGTGAAGTAGGAAGCAACACCAAATACTTGGTGTTGAAGACTGCTTTTGAAAGGATTTTCCGCTAAGAAGTACTAAATTGAAAGACTCTATAAGCAGCATCCTTATAGAAGAAATAATGTGCCTGCCTGTTGGCAATTGCATTCTCTGAATGATTCAAGGGCTGTCTGAAATTGGGGCTTACCACTGGCTTGGGTCTGGTATATTTTAGTTGCTTTACATGTTGGGTAGCAGTCTTTGATGTCTTTGCTCTGCTTCCTTTTATAAGGTTACATCAGCTTTGTAGACTTGTATCTTTGGCTGCTTCTAAGTATTTTCCTAATTATTGTTTCACCCCACTCTTTGAGTGTTTCTAACTTTAAAAGATGATCCAGTGTTAAATAATTTGTACCCCTAATTAATTCATTCTTCTATAAAGTCTAGCAGATCTCATGTGTTGCTGTGAATCAGAACGGAACAGCAGCCTTGCATACAGATTGCATATTCTGAAACTGAAATGGTCACTGAAGACAGTGAGGGAGGAGAAGTGGTCACAGCTGACTTTCCACTTGTGTTAGACATGCGGGACAGAGTGAGACAAATTAGAGGGGACATTTATTGATGCCTACTGTAGTCACTTTTTGTTATTTGCTAAAAATATGCCTAGAAGGAAGGAAATCTAACAGGTTTTTTTTTCCCAAAGAGAGAAGCAAAACAGTTTCAGAAGTTTGAGTTGATGTCAGGTGATCCAGAACTGGGAATGGGTTGTCAGCACTACTGGCACCAGCTCATTATTGGTTCCTTTCAATTTGTTTCCAGCTGATGCCCTAATCAAATGAAAAGCTAATGCGTCTGCAGAGAGGGAAAGCTGTGGAGAGGGAGATATACCAATGAATTCCTTTTAGGCAGGAGGGGTGCTGGGTTAAGTGAGCTTGAAACAGGCCCAGGTGTGCTGCAGTATCCTATGAATTTACATTCACAGCTGTAGCAGGTTTATCTTTATCAGTGTGTGATGGCACTAAAGCAGGCAGTAGTCAGTTTGGCTCTGGCAAGTGTTAAAGGACTTGTAAAGTGTTTGTCCCAGCTTCAGACATATCTCAGTCTTTATCTCCTTATGCAAGGATCAGTACATCATGAAGGGGAAATGTAAGAGACTCTCTCTCTCTTGGAAACTGTTGACCAAATCAATGCTGCTCAGAGCCAGAACTCTTGTGAGTTCTTGTGACAAAGCTCTTGTGAGAAAGTTTTTAATAATGGAGAACTCAGAGAAGATCAGCAGAAAAGGCAAGTGGTGCAAGGACTGAAAGAAGAAGGACTTCTGCCTATGAATCATGTATGTTGGCAGCACTCTGCTATCTTTGGTGAATCTCTGCTCGTGTTTGTTATATATTCCTGAAACATGTGGCCTCTTAACCAGATTATTCTGTAGGAGTGTAATTGTTAGTAGAAAAGTGGTAACGATTTCTTCCAAGAGAATGGATTTCCCTTGAGGGGATGGTATCAGTAATAGGCCCAGAACTGGGATAGGGTGGAATTGTGTCATAAAAATGCACTGTGGATATGTAGGTATCCTGCAGTTTTTTGAAAAATCTGTATCTGCAAATACAGAGGAGTTAGTGTACCCTGTTTTGTTTTGTTTTGTTTTTATAATTCTTGGCATGAGAATCTCTAGAGAAAAGACCTAACCACGGAGCAAGAGGTTAAAATGAATGACAATATCTTGAATAGCAAGAAACCCTTCTTCACATAGGCAGACTGAAACTTTGTGAGCAGTGAGGAGGGAAAAAACACTACAGTGAATGCTGCAGTGCCTAGGGTAGTGAAATACATTACTTCTAAAACTTTGTTCTGAAAATGTTATAGTCAGAGACTTTATATAATAAAGTTAATATTAAGAATTTCACCTTGTTTTTCTGGCTATATTCAGCAAAAGGTGCCGTCTAAGATGTTAGAATATCACAATGAGTAGACAGCCAAAACTGGATAGTTAAGCATTTGTGTAAAATGGGTGGTTATTTTAAGAACAGAGTTCTGTAGTTAATCAGTGACATGAGGTGTTTGCTGCTGTCAGCGTCAGTAAGTTCCCTATGACTGTTATGGACACACTTACTTGGCTTGATTGTGTTGGAGTTGTCTCTTGTCCTTAGACTGGGTGACAGTGACTTGACTTTCTTTGAAATAATGAAGTGAAACTGAAGATGCCACCTTCCTTTTGAAACTTGTAATTCAGTTTCCTTAGGACTGTGTAAATTCCAGTCATTTCATTGCAGGGAGGACTGACAATAGAAAACATCAAGTGCTAGAAGTGCAGGTCAGCTTTGGTCTAAGCAGTTCGTGGGTTTCTCGAATGATTAAGGGATACGCAATTTCCCAGAGCCGCAGAGGTCAGCTGCTTTGAAGCAAGGGCGGGTGATGTATCCACCCGCTGTGTTCTGGAGCACAGTGGTTTGTATGTAGTGTAATGGCAGAACTTCTTGTAGTGTTACAGGCTGACTAATGTCTAGTGTGTTTCCATGAAATTTGGGTGACTCCAAGTTAGCTGAGAATAGTGACTCATTTGTAGTATCATCTGCCTAAAGACATAGTATGTATCAGAAGGGGAAACAAAGTAAGATTGTTTTCTGCATTTAAACTGGGGGAAGAGATTACATGATAAATTTTATATATGGGGTTTAGTTGCTGTTTTTAAAGAGATATAGTTAACAATATGGCAAATTCTATTTTATAGATGTCTTTCTAGCGAAATATCCTTGATCATGTAGCAGGTGTTTTGGGTAGTTTTTGATGCCTGCATGTAGTTAGGAGGGGGAAAGAGAAGATGATTTGAGTAACCATGTGCAGTTCCTTTTCAGTATTGCTTGCCAAGATTTAGTGTGCTGTTGCCAGGAGCCCTTTTGGTCCTTCTTTTGAGAAGGTGCCTGAGTTTTCAGGTTATAAAATAAGCTGCAGGAACATTTGCCCATCCCCCTTCCTCATTTTGTGGAGCATGATGCATGACGGGATGATGTGAGGTAAGAAATGTGTGTGTTAGCCACTCTAAACTATCTTGGACTCACACCTACGAGTGTGTCCAGGCTAAGAAGAGGTATGGTGTCTTACCTTGTCAGGAACTTCCCCTGGGAACCAATTAGAAGTGAAGTTAGGGGAGCTGAAGTTGTATTGAAAAGAATAATAGAGTGGTTTGGGTTGGAAGGGACCTTAAAGATCATCTGGTAATCTGGAACCTAGATCATTACAAATCTAGAAGTGGCTTGGAGGTGCTACCTGTGTCTTTCTGCAGAGAATAACTAAGGTAAGGTTTCATCTGGGGATAACTTGTGCTTTGGCTGTGCCAGACCTAATTTGAGTGTGCTTACAGTAAGCTTCTGCCCTGAGGCTGTTGCAAGATGGAGAGGGATGGAGGTGCCAGTATACATGCTCTTGTGTAGGTAGAGCATGACATGACTTTCTCTAGGTAGTCAGTGGGTGAATGAATGCTGAGAGTGAGCCAGCTTTTATCAAGCAGTAGTTTATTGTAACGCTAAACTCTTAAACTAAGCAAGAGATGAAAGGAATCTCAAATAACCAGGAATCTACAAAGGAGGTTTGTAACTTCTTTGCTACACTTCTCTATTGAGTATCTATTTGCAGATAAGCTCAGATATTTAAAATGGTAGTATTTAAAAATCATGAGTGCTGCTGTTCAGAGTCTTGTGATTGTTTATGTCCTGTCAGCTTTCTGTTGCTTTCTGTTGATGTCTGAAAGCAGCCTGGCTTTCTGCATTCTGTTTGTGATGGGTCTGGAGCATTGTCAGGAAAGATGATGAAGGGTTGCCTTTGAACTTTAGGTCGTCAAGCAGTTGGGCTACTGCTCTTCTCATTGTAGAATCCCTTTTTGTATGAGTAAGGAGCCAACTAAAGGCACAACAGGCTAATGGCTTCTGGAGAAAACAAGCTTTTTGTACGCAGTCAGCATGAAAAATTAAGATCTAGCAAGCTAAATGAGGGTAGTAGGTGGAGCTTCATCCTATTTCACAGATATCACAGAATGTTCTGAGTTGGAAGGGACCCATACAATCCAACTCTTTAAGTGAATGGCCCATACAGGGATTGAATCCACAACCTTGGCATTATAAGCACCAGGCTCTAACTATATTTCCCACGTGTAAAGTGATCTGTCTCTTGCTCTACTTTGTTTCTGGGAGTCCATCTCTGTCAGCGTGGAATCCTCAAAACACTTTGAACTATTCTAGACCTGAGACTTTCAGCACTTGAAAGGCAGGCTGTCTTCTTTTTCTTGCACTGTATAAGATGAACCTTATGGCTGGTCTCTCCCTCAGTCTGAGATGGTTCAATGGAGTGGGAGACCAAAATGGTTTCTGAAGCTGCATTTTTAGACCCGAGTGAGGAGGCCATTCCCATGGTGTCTGATCACATCTTAACACCTTTGTATTCAGGTCTAGAAGAGGGTGGTCAGTGTCAATTGGAAAAGTGCAATCTGAGTTCAGTCTCTGGTCATGTCTGCTTTGTTTTGTTTCTTCACATTAGTAAGTATTATTTTCTTGTCATCGTAGAATTTTTTGATAGAACAAGAATGAGAGGATATTCTTGTCTTAACCACTCATCAAGCTCTTGCTAAATTGGTGACTAAACATTTAGATGAGTAATGCTGCTTCTTCTGGTGTGGGCGTGTACATTGTAATTATATGGGCACACCAGTGTAACCTGTCTTTTTTTTTTGCTCCACCTATATCCCTCTTCTCTCTTCTTTCAGAGTACTTGAATCCTGAAAACGGAGGGCAGCAGATGTACTCTATAAGTGACGCTTTTATTAAAGGTAAGGAAAAACTTCAAATGCTGCTGTTGTATGTTTTTTAATATAATGATGGAAACTCCCTAATACTCCTTTGAATGAGCATTGTCCCTTTAAAAATATTTACTTGACAGTAAATATGAAGTTATTTGTGGCAAAACTGGTGTATAAACTATACTTTGACTTTTTTGAATGCACTTTCAAGCTTAAATTTCTTTCACTTCTCAGATTTCTTCATTCAAAAAGACTCAAAGAAAAGCTTTTACTTTTTTTAAAAAACAAGTGTAAGTGGCAGGTCTGTTTACAGTTTCTCCACCAACAAATTTATCTAACTGATTTTTAACTTCCTGTGCAAGCAAATGAAGATGTGATACAATTAATTGCACTTCTACAGAGTAGCTTAAAGCTTCTTCTCTCAAATCTTTGTGGGTTTCTTGTCATCACCACCATCGTCACTACTACTTCTGAAATGAAAGGCCGTTACATGCACTTATGAGTTGTTAAACCCACGTGCTTTCCAATACCATGGCAAGATGCACTTGTGGCCTTTTTTTCTTCCCAGTTAATGCTATTGATTTTGGTGAGCTCGTAAGAGGAGGAAGTAAGGGGGAAATAAGGGGGAAACCCCAATGCCTGCATAGCCTGAAAAATCAAGTCTTGGGTTATACTGGTGTTTAGTTTTTAACTGAGCTTTTGCAGAAGAAGGGGGGAAATCAATGTAGCTTGTCTTAATCTTCTACACAGCTAATTTTGTGTGTGGAGCATCTGGAAGAAGTTACCTGTTTTTTTTAAGAGTTTTTTTTTCAATAGTCCTCCTTGGATTACTATTGTCTAAAGATTTTGCTTAACACTGGGGAGTTTTAACCTTGAACTCTGAAGGCTTACATACTTGCTTGATGAAAATTTACTCACTACTAGTATAAATGACTTATTATATAGTCACCCATGATGTCAATGTGGAAGTTTATAACTTGCCTCTATAATATCGTAATAACTGTGCAGGAAATAACCTAGTAACTCTTTTGAAGCCTGGAAGACTGCTGAAATAACCTCTAATTTTGGTACTGCGAAACAGAGAACAGTTCTAAGGAGTTACTGCACAATATAGTGATTGAAAGTGTAACTGTATGGGCACACCCCCTCAAACTGAGGAGGACATGTACCTTAAACTCAGTATTTCAGGAGGCTTAGACTCATGTCTTTAGTAAATTCTTTCCTTTTCAAAGTAGCCTTTCAGAAAGACACAAGCAGTCAACTGTGACCTTATATTAACAAGGTTTGTTTGTCTCTTGCAGAGTCATTATTCAACAGGAGGGTGGAGGAGAAGTCCAAAGAACTCTTATTCACGCCCCTAGGCTGGCACCACAGCAATCTGGATCTGCTGAGAGAAGAGAATGGGGAGAAACAAGCCATGGAAAGGCTGCTGTAAGAAACGTAGAAAAAGGAATTTGCGCATCTTGAGTAACAATTTTTGAAGCCCCTCTATTCCACCAACTTTCAGTGGGACTTGAGCTACAGTAGGCAATACAAGGAACTAATTTGCATTAAGAACACAGCATTTTTACAGCATATCTTGGTTGGTTTTTTTATCTTGTGATGTTTATATAGTGAGTACAGGACCAGAGCTGACTGCAGAACATTCTAGGCAACTGTTCTTTCAGAGGACTTCTGTATTGTAAATGTTAAGAAATTCACTTCTGAGTTGTGACTTCAGCTAATCACTGCACTGTATTTTTTTTTTTAATGAGAAATCTATTTGTTTTGCCTTCTTTACAGGTCTGCTAATCACAACCACATGATGGCACTGCTTCAGCAGCTTCTATACAACGAGTCCCTGTCACTGTCCTGGAGGGATATTATTGTACCCGTGGTCTGCCAGGTAGTTCAAACCGTACGGCCTGATGTCAAGAAGAGAGATGATGACATGGATATCCGCCAGTTTGTCCACATCAAAAAAGTAAGTTTCAAGCAGTGGATGTAGGGAAACAAAAGGATGCAGCTGTTGGCAGCACCCCTTGTTTGAAGAGAATAGTCCCTTTCCCACTGCCTCCAGCGTGTTCAGCAGTGTAACTGACTGACTTGGCCTTTGGATAAGGTGGGGTTCTAGAAAAAGTTGCACAGAGGGAACTTGGCGTTTTCTGAAAGGTACTTTAATGCCCTGGGGCTGACCTCTTCTTTCAGGCTGTAGGCTGCAGAAGGTAGCAAAGAGTAACACCTCTGTAATGACTTGCTTCATTTTTTGGTTTCTGCTTGTTTTGCACTTGAATTGGAGATGTACCAAATGCTGGATAAGTAGCTTGCAGGACATGGTGCAGCCATCTGTTGCCCTGTACCTATCCATTATGGAGGATTCAACCCCTCCCATGCTGAGTACAGTGACTTTCTTCAAGAGGAAAACTTAGTTGTAATGGAATGGTGTATCCAGTTCTGCCAGATGGCCCAATGTTGACACTGTTGAACTGTAAGTCTGGAGTTCCTGGCATGCAAACTTTCTTCTGAGAGTCTGATGTGAAAATAACATCCAAGGAGCTAGTCTGACCGAGGGCTGAAGATTTGGGCTTAGTTTGCTTTGGCCAAATTCACCTCAGCCATACTCTTGTTTGAAAGCCATGTAAGATTTGATGAGAACATTACGATTCTGGTGGTAGTTCTGTGGCATCTCTTCAGGCAGCGTCACTTGTTCCAGCTTCTCCTGAAACTGCAGTTCAAGGAGCAGTTGTTCAGAGGTGAAAGCTCTTCATAGCTGTCTGCTGTTTTCACGTGCTGGTAATACAAATGTCCTCTGAAACGTGTTACTCAGAAACCTATGTTGTGTTGTTTATTACTCTTGGGATTGCCTGTGACTGCAGGCACACCAGTCAACTGTTTGATGTGTTCAGCTGGTAGGTAGAGGGTTTTTTGGTTTTCTTTCTTTCTTTTATTTTTTTTCTTCCCTTTCCTTACTATTTATTTGTTGTTAATAGAAATGACATGTGCAAAGGTATATGCTCCTCATGGCCTGTCAAAATTAGGTTCTCTTGTCATGCACTGGAGCATACTGGTTTTAGAAATAAGCATCTCTTGGGAGGGGTATAGAAATCCTAGAACTCAGTACTTGTTTTCATGTTGTCCTAAGTTTGCCAGGCTTTAAAGGGAAAGACTTACGTGTCCAGCATGGCTGTATCTGATCTTTCATCTGGTAATTGAGGGTGTAGCTGAAGCTTGCACATCACCTACAACAGGTATTCTGTGTATTAGCTTTACTGCACTAGAATATGTGGGAGTGTATGACAGTTCTAAAAATGTTCTTTGCTTTGTTAGATCCCTGGTGGAAAGAAATTTGACTCCATGGTGGTGAATGGATTTGTTTGCACTAAGAATGTTGCACACAAAAAGGTAATGCAGCTTGATTAATCTTAACTGTAATGCATGCTGTGGAAACAAGGGTGTTCTGACTTGCTTTTTGTGTCAGGAAGTTTCTCTCACAACTTAGGAGGTTTGAGAGCTTTCTCTGATTTGAGCCCCCAACCAAGAATTGCTTTTAAAGCATTTGTTTTCCAAGCTGTTTTGTTTTCCAGCCCAGAGATTTTAGGGGAGAAACTCTCCTCATGTATGTATAGAAAAACATCCTTTCCACCCCTACCACCACATGAAGCATCTAATAATTACCTCAACTTCTAGCCAGAAAAAGGCATTTGTGGTTCTGACTTAGAATAGTATAGTGAAATGAGTCTTTGAGGCAGGTGGGCAAGATAGAAGTGAACAGCATGAATGAAGTGTATCAAGACTTTGGGGCTCTTAGCAGTGACTGGAAATCCTCTCTAGCATTGCCTGCTTATGGACAGTACCTTTGGAATTTCAACAACTGGGTGTAACAACTTCAGAAGAAGGAAGAATGTGTAGTTGTGTCTGCAGGGGAGGATAGCTGAGACACTGTAAGGGGAGGTGGGGGCAGCAGGGACCAATTGTGGGAAGTCTCTCTCTTTTTCTTGTGTCCTTCTTCCTCTCCAGGTATTTGAATTTTTGTTTTAGCTATTTTTGTGTCTTTCTTAGATGAACTCTTGCTTAAAAAATCCCAGAATTCTTCTGCTAAAATGCTCAATTGAGTACCTCTATCGAGAAGAAACAAAGTTTACCTGCATAGAGCCTATAGTACTTCAGGTGAGAGTATGCTTTTGTTCTTGGTTAGAATAACCCCAACAAAATCATGATCAGTGCATTTTTTTTCCGTGTGTAAGGTGGAGTTGAATGAGTGAGATTGCATAAAAAAGAGAGAACTTTCCTCTTCTAGTAAGCTAGCTAAGAGAGCTGCTGCAGTAAATACAGTACAAACTTGTAGCCTTGCACTGAGAGTTTTTGTCCTCAAGTTCCATGTCCTGAGAACACGTGTGTGAGCTTTTGATCCTCACAATGCAGCATTTTATGAAACTTGTTTTGTTTTTATTGAGACTTTCTGAACTGTATATTCCTTATACATTATTAAAGCTAGATAAGGTTTAGGTGTGTGTAGAAATATTTGAAAAGTTAGCATAGGTGAGGGTTAGGTCACACCCATGCTATTCTTTGTCAGGCTTGAAAAAATGGAACAACCACCAACCTAATGGAGTGATGAACTAGAAAGTGTCACTTTGGAACAGGTGCCCTGCCCCTGTGAGCAGGAATGTGTGTTAAATATGAAAACACTGAAGTACATAGACCTTTTCTTTAACATGCTGCAGTCTTGTCTGAGACTCAGTCTTCAGGTGTTTGCTAGGATACTCATAAAAAAGGTATTTGGTGCCCTACTGAGCTTGGGCAGTAATGTTTGTTTCTGTATTTGACTGTTTTTCAAAGCATGCATTTAAGACCACTTCTGTTTAGTGGTTAACAGACAGGCTTACAGGTATGAAAGCTTCAGCAATAAAACTTACCTGCCTAGTGAAATGGTTAATGCTTAAACTCAGACCTGTGTATTTTTCTGAATGAGGTAGAAGTATCTGCAATACTTTGTAAATATTGGTCTCTGTGATTGTTTCAGTGTCTGCTTCAGAACATAATCATAACTGTGTATCTGCATTAAAATCCTGTGGGACAGAAAACACTGCAGTAGTCCTAGTTCTATTGAAAAGGTTAGCTTCCAGCAAGAGCTTTATCTTTGTTGTGCTTACATGAATGTCTGTGTTCTGAGGAGCTGTCAAACTATTTTTGCGGTAACTTTGTAGTGCACAGAACTTTTAAAACCTGACTGATGTGAGCTGCAATAACACAATTGAGAATATCTGGCTTTAGAAGCTGTATCCTCCCTCTTGCAGTGTAGACCTTTAGTTCTGATGAGTTGCAGTCTGATTTCTCTTTCTGTGCATGGTAATACAAGTGTGTGCAGGGGTAATGAGATGAAGATGGCCCTGGATAGAAGAGCAGTTTTGTAGTGCATAGCATTTGGGATGGGATTTTGGGAGCACTGTCCTAAAGTATAGATTTAGGGACTGACAATGTGTATACAGACTTACAGAGGCACAGAGCACTCTCATACTCTTCCTGAATGTGTCTCTGACTGCCAGCACTCATTAGCATGTATCTGAAGGTGGGGAACATAATACTGCGAACAGCTTTATGATGCTTTGATTCTAGCACCTTTTGAACATAAAGCTTTTTTACGTGTGAGGGTGTAAGCTGCACCCTGCTGTATGTATGTTTGGATTCTGCTGCAAGTCCATTACTTCACGCTGTCATTGGACTGTATTCTCATGTGAAATTAACGCTTATAAAAAATTACTGATAAACTGAGCCTTGTGCTGTGGGGGTGGGAAAATGTTCACAATGGACTGCTGCTGGTGTTTTCTGGATTGCTGTTTTCCCTGTTTTATAGGAAAGGACAGTATGTAAATGAAGTGAAAAGTAATATTAAGCAATTAAGTGGGTTTGTTTTCCAGATGAGTTTGCAGTAGTTCACTGCCATACTTTGTTCCTGTCTGCAGGAAAGGGAGTTCTTGAAGAACTATGTACAGCGGATAGTTGACGTCCAGCCTAATTTGGTCCTTGTTGAGAAGACTGTGTCCAGAATTGCCCAAGACATGCTCTTAGAGCATGGTATCACTCTGGTCATCAATGTCAAGCCGGTGAGCATTTCTGATCAGTTAGACTCTGCCTTGTGGTAGATCTCTAATGTCTCCTTGTAGCAAACCCCCTGGAGAAAGCCAAGAGTCGTCTTATTTTCTTCTCTAACCAAAAGTGGGCTCTTTTTTAACAGTACTTCTCTTCCAAGAGGGTAAGACAGGCACATCTGGAGAGTAACTTTTTCCTCAGCTCTTCACAGTTACTGTGCTGTGTCCTTGTTTGATGGGTCCTTGTACCCTGGTTTAGTTCTAGTTGACTTTGACACCCATTTGTAGCAAATCATGCCTGAGTCCTGGGCGATTGCCAGAGAGCCTCCATCCCTGTAGGCGGGGTACAGACAGACATACAGAGAGTAGCTGTGGGAGTTGGCTATCTCCTGGCAGAGCCAGCATTATGCTGACTGCACTGCACTTCCTGGAGGATCACCTTCAGGGATCTAGTCAAGTGAGAAGTTCTAGGCAGGGTACAATCTCACCAGAAGTATTTACCCAACTGTGTTTCTAAGATTCTTGTATATTGTGGACGTGGATTTGTGGGACTGGGTTTAACTGAGAGTTTGCATCTCAGTGAGAGGTTTCCTAGATCACATTGGTGTTTTTTGATTTGTTAAGAGCTGGATAAGGATGCCAGTGTCTGCTTTGCCTTGTAGATTCTTACTGTTCTTTCCATTTTTACAGCAAGTGTTAGACCGGGTAAGTCGAATGACCCAGGGGGACTTAGTGATGTCAATGGATCAACTGCTGACCAAACCACAACTGGGGACCTGTCATAAATTTTATATGCAAGTTTTTCAGTTGCCCAATGGTGAGTAAAGCTTGATGTGCCTTAGCTCGTGTGTGTGAAAGGATAAATGCTTTGCTTCTTTTTAAATAGGTCTTAACTGTTGGCTTCCTTGTGTGATCGTGTATCATCCTACTCATTTTATTTGTTTTACTTCTTGGAACTACAGTGAACTGTCTGTGTAGAGAAAAGCATGATCTTACTAAGATGAGACACACTATAGATTTTAATTAGACTGATTTCTTTCTTCCAAACTTTTTTTTCTCTTCCCACATACTGTAGTTTGTCTAGTCCAACTTCCTGTTCAAAGCAGGAAGGATTAATTTCAATGCAGCATCAGGTTTCTTAGGGTTTTGTCAGGCAACTCTTGAAAACGTCGCCGAGCAGAGATTTCATAGCCTGTCTGGGCACCATCCTCACTGTAAAGAATTTTTCTGCATTGAAATAGAGAATCATAGAAGAGCCTGTGTTGGAAGGGACTTCAAAAGATTATCTGGTCCGACCTTAACAAATCCAATCAAAATTTGCCTTGTTGCATTTTGTGCACACTTCCCCACGTCCTTGTGCACCTTTAAGAAATGAGGTTCCTTTTTCTCTGACTCCCCTAGGCAGTGGGAGTCTACAAAGGAAGGCAGAAATGCTGCTTGACAGGTTACCAGTGGTGCTGGCACACATAAGTGCTGTGGATGCAGATCTTTGTGGAGATGCAATCTTTGCATCTTGTCATAGAATCACAGAAATGTTTGGGTTGGAAGGGACCTTAAAAATCATTTAGTTCTAACTTCTCTGCCATAGGCAGGAACTAGATCTACTGGACCAAACTGCTCCAAGTTCCACCAAATCCGTTCTTGAACACTTCTCTTTCGACTTCCTTATTGCCCCTTCCAGCCTTTAAATTGCCCTCAAGATGTCATAGGCTTTTGACTTGTAAGGGTGAGCAAATGTGCCTGGGAGGAAAGTGGTTCTTTTGCTCACTGCTGCTGAATCTATAGTCACCTTAGAATATGCTATTTAGGTCAGGGTGTTCCGTGTGACCTTCACTTTGACTTTATGACGGCTCGTTTTACGAAACGGGAGATTTAGAGTCAATGCTTCTTTTTCTTGGAGAAATAAGTTTTTTCAGTACAGTAATGTGCATTTCTGCAGCTGCCAGTGTTACTTGCTCTTAGTCTCTGTTACAGTCTCCTGAGTGTGTGAGATACCTAAAAGCAGATTAACTGTAGTTGTCATCCTGACTCCCATGTATTACTTTTCTTCTAGATCAGACAAAACCCCTGATGTTCTTTGAAGGGTGTCCTCAGCACCTGGGTTGCACTATCAAGCTGTGTGGTGCTGCAGAGTACGAGCTGGCTCGTGTGAAGGAGATCCTGATCTTCATGGTCTGTGTGGCTTATCATTCCCAGCTGGAAATCTCATTTCTTATGGATGAGTTTGCCATGCCTCCTACTCTCACGAAAAACACTTCCTTTCACTCCCTTATTGAGGAGCCAGGAGATGAAAATGAACAACAGAACCTCTTCAATGGTGAGGACTTCAGCACAGCAGTCAAAGACATTGAACTATCCTCTGAAAAGCTGCCTGTAATCTCTGAATCGGTGTCCTCTGATGAAGTCAGTTTGCCTGAATCAAGAGGTGTGTTTGACAGAGGGGACCAAGAGAACAGTCATGTGGAAATGGTGTCCTCCAAGCAGCAAGAGCACCACAAAGGGGAGTCACCATTTGCAGTGTTCAGCTCTGTACCTCATGCAATACCTGAAACATCCCCACTGCCCCTCCATGGCATAGACCAGCACTTGGCCACTCTAGATAACCAGGCACTAGAGCCTCTTCAACAGGCAGATGATTTACAGGAATCCAAGAGTCAGATGAGAGTCTTCAGAGACCCTCTCCAGGATGATACTGGTTTATATGTCACGGAAGAGGTAACTTCGTCTGAGGATCGTCTCAAAACTTACTCTGCAGCATTTAAGCAGGAGTTGAAAGATGTCATTCTCTGTATTTCTCCAGTACTGATGTTCCGTGAACCATTTCTTTTGACTGAAAAAGGCATGAGATGCCCTGCCCGGGAATACTTTCCTGAGCAAGTTTATTGGTCTCCTCTGCTCAATAAGGAATACAAGGAGTTGGAGAGCAGAAGGAAGAGGCAATTGTTGCGGGATTTCTCTGGACTACAAGGGAGGAACGGGAGTATCCAAGCCAAGGCTATCCAAATCTTACCTTCTCATGAGTTGGTTAATACTCGAATAGCGGAACATCTACGTGACAGCCAGAGCTTAGCCAAAATGCTGGCTGACTATCGGGCCAGAGGAGGGAGGATACTACAGAAAAGCACAGATCCTTTTGCCCAAAATAAAGATGTGTCTAGTGTCCTTACTGGAAAAACTGGGAGCAGAACTGAAGAGGAGGAGAAGGGACTGGCTCAGAGTGAATCGTCATGGTCTCATAAGGTAAGATTGAGTTGTGCTGCTCAAAACTCAAGTTACATCAGTCTCTCATGGTACACAGAAGGCATAGAGTGTCATGTTAAACCAAAGGGGGTGGCTTTTTGTCTGTTTCTTTCTGTTTGATTATGGGTTTTTTGTTTTGTTCTGTTTTTTTGACTGGGTCATAGCTGCATTTTAGATTGCAGTGCTCTGAAATCATTCAGAACAAGAGACTGCAAAATTTCTCTGAGAAATGCACAAAGTCAGCCCAGAATCCGTTTTGCCTGTTTGACTGGGCTGTACCTAACTGATTTCTGAAAATGAGTCCATGAAGAGGGAGCAAACCTTAAGAAGTTTCTTAAACTGAGCTTTCTTGCTCCTTGTGTTTGGTGATTTGTAGAAATGTAATGCTTTCATTTTCAGAGGGCTTAACGCCATGGAAACAGCAGTAGGCTGTAATTACATTGAAGTACTTGACTGATTGTAAAAGTTTGGGTGATTTGAAGAAAAGTGAGACTCACATAATGGAGTGGAAGGAGTTGTCTTTGAAATTTCAAAGCAAGGGAGTACCTGCTTGTAATAAAAATATTTAAAGTTTTGGTAAACTGCCATGAAAGTAACTAACTTGTGTCTGAGAAAAGGATCTTAGGACTTTCTTGAATTGTGAGCTGTTTAGGAAAAAAGTCTATGAACAAGAGTAGCAGAACTGATCTGTTGAAATAGCCAAACATTTTGGTCCCTGAGCCAAACAGCCCCTATGCTTATAGGCAGAAGTAACTTTTTAATTGGTGCTTAAATGTAGATCTCTGTAGCTTCACAGGCCATATGCTTGCAAACTGTAAGAGTAGCCCTTGCTCTGGATCAGACTGGTTGATGCTGTTTTAAATTTATTCAGTGATCAAAGAAAAGTATTTGGTAATGTCGTAGTTTTTTAGGGTGCAGGGGGGAAAACAGCTCCATTCCAGCAGCAGCATGGTATGTCTTTTCCCAGAGAATAGAAAGATGGACATCTTTCTATAGCCTGAATGAGTAACTGAGGTATAATATACTGGCAGAGTTTTGAATCCAAGGTGTCCTAAACTGTACAGTGATTTGGAGACCCTGGATGTTTGTCGTGGGGCTTTTGTTGTTTTCTGTTCCTCTTAGCTTCATTTCCACAGAAAGACACACGTGTTCATTGGTTTCCTTATGCATATGAGCTATGTTGTTCTAAAAATGGCAGTTAGCAATTATACATAGTACAAGTTTGCCTGAAGCTGGGAGAAAATGCTGAGTTAAACTGTACAAAAGGAGAAAGCAGAGATTTGTCTTTGAATAAAATTACTAGAATAGAATTTTGTGTGTGAATGGAGGTGTCTGTAACTAGTGAATGAGTTGTTTTCTCTCTGCTAGGTGGATTGCCTGAGTCCAGTAAACCATCAGAGGCTCTGTGTTCTCTTCAGCAGCTCTTCTTCTCAGTCCAGCAATGCTCCAAGTGCCTGTGTTAGCCCCTGGTATGAAAACTACTCCTCTACAGCTTGTATAATTGCTATGCTTTCCTTCCCAAAGTCAAAGTCAGTGCCTGCCTCATAGGAGTATTTCTTTAAGGACTCCTTGGTAGGTTGTGCCCATCCTATAACAGGAACTTTTGCCAAAAGACTTTTGTGTTGCGTAGTCAAGTGAATCCACAGCAGTATTGCACAGCCTCTGTAATACCCAAGGCATGAATGAGAAAGCCCAGCCTGAAACCAAATGCTTTAGTTGGTCTTTCACTGCAGAGTAATGTCTCTGTGTGGGGAGCACTGCATGCAGTCTTGTGGGGAAGAGTTAGTGTAAATGAACACAGAACAATGTCCAAGCCCAAAAATGAGCCTTGTGAGAATCTTGGAATCCACAGATTGTATTATCCAAGAGTGGCATTGGAATATATTGCTATCTTTCTCATACTATAGTCATTAGAATTAAGAGCTTTATTTCCAGCTTAGGGGGCTGTAATTTGCTAATTGTGTGCAACTTAGGACACACTTTTATCTCTACTAAACAGAGCGGGTCTTGGTGTTTAATCATTAGCTTACGTGACTTTAATCATTTAACTTAGGTGAAAATAAAGAGATGACCCTCTTACAGGGAAAGGTCTAAAGTTCCTGTAAAAAGCTTAGAAATGAACCAAAGAAGATGGTGATATGCTCACTAACCAGCAATAATGAGAGGATATAAATTAGTGATGTTAGGGATATCTGAATTATGATACTTAAACTGATACGCATTTTAAATGGCTTGGTTACGTCGGGTTCTGAGGAAACAGAATTGGCTATTAAATATTCTAGAAGAATAAGGACTTCTTGAGGCTTTTTTCATGTTCTGGATATATCCTTTTTGTAGCTGTTTAAAGTGTTTGAAGCTTAAAGCTGTTTAGACTTCTGTGCCTAGATATTTTTGAACATAATCTTCAGAAGTGCAGTTGAATTGTATTGGACTTTTAAATGTCAAATCTAAAGTTGTTCTAGTGGGATTTTGATCTCATTACTAGCAAACCTGACAGCAGGGATCTAGGAAGGGTAGTGAAGAGGAAAAAAAAGTGTTTGAAGGTATACGGGACTGTAAACAAGCCAGCAGTGGGTGTAGATCTGTGCACCTAAAGGCCATTGCACAGCTAGCAGTGATGGCATCCAGTCTCTAAAGCTTTTCTTTCTCTGCTTTAGGATTGTGACCATGGAGTTCTATGGGAAAAATGACCTAACTCTAGGGATTTTTCTGGAGCGCTACTGTTTCAGGTAAAGAGGACCTTATTCTAATTCACTCATGCTCAGTTGTTACAAGCAAATACATCCGTTGCTTTCCTATTTTGGCCCTGTCCTTCCTACTTTCATCCTTGAGGAAGTGAAACAGATTATGAAACAAGGTTTATAAATTCATAAAGACAAATGTGTTCACTTTTTTGTAGCAATTAGGGCTTCAGGGCTGAGTTAAGAGTCTGAACATGTATTCCAATTGTCTATTTTTCAAAACAAGCAACTGTACTGGTCACAGTTTTCTGAGGTTCCTCTTTGAACGTTCATACAAGTGTTGGGTAACACTACTCATTTAGTGTCTCAGAGTAAGGCTTTGTCATATGTGCAAGGTGGCCAATGTAAATGGTCCAGAGCACTGTAAGCCCTGACAAAGTACTGTGTCATTTATTTCACCTCACAGATGTGTAAGTTGTTACATTTCTGTAATAACTGGTGCTGCCACAACTCCATACAGAGTCTTAGCAGGCTGTGAAGCTGGATAGGTAACTTGCTCAAAAAACAAGCTCACTCTGTTCTCTCCATTGGCCACTTGCAGTAGCAGAATGCTCTTGGTGTTCAGCCTTCTGGAGGAACAAGTATTTCTCCTTGTGGTGATCAGTGAGGAGGAGCTTAGCTGCCCACTTCTAAATTCTTGCTTTTCTCTGCTCATTAGGTAGTGTGTGCTAAAGCGAATGCTTCTCAATCTCCATAATTTCAGTAATTAAAATTCTTTATTTTTTCACATGAGCAGGGAGAATCTGAGCTTTTTCAGGCTCTCTCTCTGATTCTGAAGAATGTTTCATCTGACTTTGGTACCTAAACAATTCAGCTTTTATTTTTCTGGTATTGGTCTTTCTTCCCTGACTTAAAAAAACCCATCCAAAGAAAGGTCATGGGTTTTACTGTTCCAAGATGTTCTATGGCACTGTGTTGCTTACCTGTTCCTTCAGGAGCTGAAACATTGCCATTTTGAAGGCTCTTTGGCACATCTTTGTCCTTGGTAGTATTTACTTGGGTACACTGCCAAGGTGATCTTTTAATTTGGTGCCAAGCACTTCCACAGGTGCTTTGATCCTTATTTTGTGGATTAAACAGAACATTGGTAGAAAGTGATTCATTGTAAAAAGATGATAGCAACCGGTGTCCAGTCACTGCTTTTGGGACCCATACAGCCATTGCTGGCAATGGAGCTTTGCTACGTGCTACTTCTAAATCACTCTGCAGAAACAGCCTTTACTACAGGCTTAGAAAACTTTTTTACAATGAAGATAAATAGTACCATGATATTAAAAGGCATATTAGATCTGTCAAATCAGTTCTTCAGCAGTGCCTAGTATGTGATCATTCATAAGTGTTTCTGTTTCTCTCTGTAAGGCCTTCCTACCAATGCCCCAGCATGTTCTGTGAAACACCAATGGTGCACCACATTCGTCGCTTTGTTCATGGGCAAGGCTGTGTGCAGATTGTGTTAAAGGAGCTGGACTCCCCCGTCCCTGGGTACCAGCACACCATCCTTACTTACTCCTGGTGCAGACTGTGCAAACAGGTAAGGATGTGGACTTCGGAATCATTGCTATTCCAATATAGTATTCTTGTTGTGACTGGCTTTGAATGGAAAGGCAGCATTTTTGAGAAAGTGCTCATCCTGGGGCTATGGCTATACTGGAAAAAAACCTGTTACTGATACAGGTGTTCTCACGTTACCTACAAATTCCTCTTGTAGCACTGGGGCTGTTGAGGGTGAAAAATCTTTTGTGAGGTAGTCTTGTTAGAAAGTGTCAAAAGTGACTCTGAGAAGGTAGATCTAAGCAGAAAAAATGGGGTTGGCCACTTAGAGGTGAAGAGTATGGTCCCTTGCTTGCAATGAATCATGAGCATCAAAAGAATGTATAGATGGGGAAGGGCAGACACCAAGACCTACTGGGTTAGTAATTGGCTAAAGCCAGTTGGTATTCTTTGATCTGCTGTGGACTGAACAGCCTGCATTGCGTCAATGTGATGTCTAGAGTTCCTTTAGTGGTCATTAGAAAGTAACGTCTTCGTTGGAGAAATACTAAAGTGGTTTAAAAAGCCTACAAGGTAGTAAGATTGTGTATTATCTGAAACTTGTCTTGTAATTTAGCTAAGAAAACATTGCTAACTGGATATTCATCTCTAGCTAAACATTAAGAGCCTTCAAAGAGACAAGGATAAAACTTAATGAAAAAGATTCATGCAGTACCTGAAATGCAAAACATCTCAATTACCCATATGGATGACTCAGTTCACCTACTTACACTGCCTTAAACATGGGTGTTGGATTTACAGGTACCTGGAGGTTAACGCAGTTGCTGACAGCAAGCCCTATGCCACTGTGTATACAGCTGCTCTGTAACCTTTTATTTCTGTGTGCTCATGTAAACACTTACGTGTTTGAGGCTGTCAAGTGTGTGTAAAGCAGTGTCTGCTCTAAGCTTGCAAGCATTTCTGAAGATGAATTACACTGCAAAGCAGTACCAATGCATTTGTAGCTGAAGAATCACCTGGAAAAAATATAGGATATGGCCACTGCTGCTGGCTGGGTTGCTGGAAATTGACTCCATATAGAGAAATAGCATCCCAGAAATAAGCTTCCATCAAGGATATGTTTGGACTCCCCCAGCTTAGCACCTGTCATCATCAGCTAGTAGTTGTTGTTCATCAGATTTATTTTAACTATGTGTTGGCCTTAGCTTTGCATAAAAGCTATCTTTATTGTTTAGTGTATTTCAGGGTCATGGGTGCTTCTGGTACTAGAAATACTAGATTGCTACCTGGATTATCCTGTCCTTATTCTTGTTTGAAGGACTAAATTGAGACACTTGCCTTTCAATTTTTCAGGTGACACCGGTTGTTCCCCTTTCCAATGACTCTTGGTCTATGTCTTTTGCAAAATACCTTGAACTGAGGTTCTATGGGTACCAGTACACTCGAAGGGCCAACGCAGAGCCTTGTGGGCATTCCATTCACCATGACTATCACCAGTATTTTTCCTATAATCAGATGGTGGCATCTTTCAGGTGAGTTCCACTGCTAAAACCTTCCTGCTCTCTCTAGTACTATGTGAAGCATATGGCTCTAGTAAGGATTCCTCAGTTCTGTCCTTCACTGAGTACAGAGTGGGATAGCATAACTCTACCATAACCACAAATGCAGGACTGTGTGCTGGCTTGCAGAGGGCATTGTGGGTGGCATCACAGTACTAGCTGTGGTGGGCATTGTTCTAAGAGTGGATGGTTTCCATTCACGATACAGAAGGGAAATGCTTTTCCCTATCTTAATTCCAAAAGCTTTCAAGATGTTGGTTTTGCAGCATGATTTGTGGTTTCACTTTTTGCCTGGGAGATACATGAGCAGTGTGTTATTGCTGCTAAAAGTAACTAAAGCCCTGGACATATTGACAGGGCCCCTTTTCATGTAAGAGTCTCAAACCTCAGTGTGGTGTAGAACTAGTACTGTGTGGTGTGAGTCTTGTTACAAGCTGTTGTATTGCCTTCTCAGCTACTCTCCAATCCGGCTGCTGGAAGTGTGTGTCCCGCTCCCCAAGATCTACATCAAACGGCAAGCTCCATTAAAAGTTACTATTTTGCAGGATCTCAAGGATTTCTCACAAAAGTAAGCTTTGTTTTTAGTGTCTTCCTCATCTTATTTTTATTTTGTACTTTTACTAACAGAACACATAACTATTTTTGCTAGTATGATGAGATTTGGCTAAATATTCATTATTCGATAGAAAAGTAATGGTTTAAAACGTGTATGCATATATACTTCCAAGGGAGAGTGGTATTGAAATCTTTATTACCTTTTCCTGCTCTGTCTGTACTAATCTCTCAACTCTTTGTCTGGTGGCAATTCAGGTTAAACATAGCCAGTAGAAACTAAGATTCTTTTCTTCTCTACCCCTGAATGTTGCCCTGATGTCTGAGTGATATAGCATGTTTATAGCATTCTGTGATTTAGAATGGTGCTGCCAAGCTACTGAAAGGTTGACCATCAGCAGGTGTCTGAAATGTTACCTTATGAAAAGCCTTCTCAAGCACAGTTTTAAAGTGTTTTTAATTCTTCCCTCTAATGCTAAAAATGAAACGGAGGAGATGGTCCTAGAAGGCCTACTCTGAAAACTGCAGGTTATGCTTTGTACTCTTACCCTAACATTCCTTTATAGAACATCTGACTGAGTTTCAATTCTGTCTTCAGCCCCAAAAAACTGCAAAGACCTTGCTCAAATCTTTTGTCTGAACAGAACTGTTGTCATTATATTGGTCATGTGGCAACAGAACTCTCTGGTGTATAAAAGTCATTGCCTTTGTTAGCTATTGAATATGGTGACAGCAGGCAGACTGTACCTCCTTGTAGTCTAGGGTAAACTACCATGAGCCTAGACACTTTCTAAGTGTAGGAACAAAAGGTGAAAGACAGGCCTGATGAAAACTCTCTTAAATCCAGCCAGACTGCTGTTCTGCCTGGTCACAGCATTCCTATATGGCTGATGTCTCTGTGTCTACAGTCTACTATCTAACTTCAAAACCTGTGGAGCTTTGTTTAGAGCTGAAATAGAGGTACTCATTATTTCTGAGCCCTGCTGGCGGAGGTGTAGCTTGCAGACCCAGATTCTTCCTAATCACAGATGACACAACAGTTCCCTTTTGTTAGTAATGTGTTTGAGACATTTATATTGCTCTCTGACAGCTTCCACTGCTAAGAATAAATTGTGGAGACAAATGCCAGTGTGTGTAACTTCTAGGTTTCTCCTATTACTATTGAAGTTTTCCCAGCTTTCTCTGTAAATACAGTTGGATAGCTCACTGTGCAGGAAGGCTGTCATATATTGTCTTTTGTACTCTTAAATGCTAACCTTAAACACATTCAGACTTTTATTAAAGAATGTTGAAGAAGCTGCAAGTAGTCACAGCCTAACTCTTTGCATCGCTGTTGACAGGGTGTCACAAGTGTATCTTGCTGTGGATGATCGCCTTGCTTCTCTAAAAACGGATACTTTCAGTAAAACGAGGGAAGAGAAGATGGAAGACCTCTTTGCCCAAAAGGACTAGATAGACTATTTTTGCATCAGCAGACCACAGACTAAGTGTGTGGAGGAGCTACTCAGATCATGTGTTATCTTGGGTGACAGACAGAACACTGACAGCTTTTCTTTTGGCAGATGGAAGAAGGGGAGTTTCAAAACTGGACTGAGAAAATCCAAGCAAGGCTGCTTTCATCATCACTGGACACACCTCAACAGCTGCAATCTGTTTTTGAATCTCTGATAGCTAAAAAGCAAGGACTTTGTGAGATGCTGCAAGCCTGGAATAATAGGTAAGAGGACACCGATACTGTGTTGGTTCTAGAAGGGAAGAGGTTCAACTATACGGTTGCTCTATAGACCTTGTGCTGAACGTCTTCTACTGGTTAAGACCGCACAGCTGATTGATCGGAACAGAAAATCATTTGAGACCGTATGATAAAAGTATTGTGTTGTAGAGCACAACTTGCATCTGGAGGAGAAATTTTCATTTGATTAAAGGTAGAAGAGATGGGAAGAGGGGCACGTGGGACCAGTTGATTGGGTGAAATTATCTCAGAGGTGAAGAAAACGTGCTGTCTTCGGCCATTTGATATATCTTTGGCACATGTTAGCAGCAATCTGAGTTTACAGTAAAGACTTGTGTGTAGACATGCTTGGCTGTATTCTGGTATGGAGAAACTTCATAACTTGTGTCATTCAGAGATAGGACCAGTAACCTATCTTTTAATGAATTTTTCTTTGCTGGTGGTGGTTTTATGTGGGTTGGTTTTGTTTGTTTGCTTGATTTTTATTTTTTGTTAAAGATTGCAGGATCTCTTCCAACAAGAGAAAGGGAGAAAACGTCCATCAGTACCACCCAGCCCTGGGAGACTGAGGCAAGGTGAAGAAAGCAAGGTATGGGTAACAGGCTATACACCTCTTAAACTTCTTTTATTTCTGGGGTGATGCAATAGTCTTAAGACTGGCTTCAGTTCTCTTTAATAATTAGTAAACTGGTTTTACTGCATCCTGTAGTTTTCAGCTGTAAAAGCTTAAATTGCACGTTAGCGTATGTATGTTTTCCTAAAAGATGTGAACTAAGAGCCATATTGTAGAGAGAAAGACTAAGTATGAATAGGAGTTGATGATTTTCTGTGATGTTTGTGCAGTGTTGATGTGAACACGGCCGGCAGAGAGCTGCTGTCATTGTCAAGTGTGTGCCTAGATAGGAACTGGGCCATCTCCTTTGACCCTAGACTGTTGCCCATCAGGTGCATCCCTTGTGAAAAAGAAAAGACAAATAATATTGAGAGGTAGAGCAAATGACACGGGAAAGATTGATAATGGATTTTCAGGATTATCCCTGTTTTGTGATGTATCTTGTGGGAACTGACCGAAGGGATGTGTAAATGGTTTTGGCCTGCTGCCTCAAGAGCTCTGTCCAAGGATACACATGCCAGCATGCTGAACTTCCACCCTTTGGGGAGCTGGAACTCTGAGGAGATGTCTGGGCTGCAAGGCAGTACAATATAAGCTTCGTATGGAGAGGCTGAACTCCCAATAGTTCTCCCATAGCAAGGTGCGCTAAAAACCCCTAGAGACCCTATGTTTGCTCTGCTGCATGCACACATGCCCTTTCCACTTAACAAATTATTATTATTTAACAAATTTGTGAGGTGCTAAAACAAACTTAATCTTGATCTAGCAGGAAGTAGGTTCATTGAGAGGGAGAGTGTAGTGTTTAAAGCAGCATACAGAGATAACAGCCATCATAAGCATCTTGAGAACTTGAGTTGCTCTTGCCTTGTCTTTTTCCTGTGGTAACAGATACAGTGACAGTACAGAGGCTGAGAAGTGGGTGGGAGTGCTCTGTTGTAGTACATCTGCTTTTGTAAGCGTTCCATACAGGAGGGAATACAGCTGTACAGAACTTGGCATCAACATTGGTGTTTTGTTATTCTGCCTAGATCAGTAGCATGGATGCTTCACCACGCAATGCTTCTCCAGCACTGCAAAATGGAGAGAAAGGTCTGTTACTTATTTTTCATAAGCTGCCAATAGAAGTGTGCTGTAGCCCTTTTCCTGACATAACAGAGGAGCTTTTGTCAAATTTGATAAATCAGAGAAACAGCAAATCCCCATCATGTCACATTTGTTCTTTCTAATGGTAAGATAGAAGTTGGCCATCTGCTTCTAATATGAAGCTGAATTAGTAGGGATTAATTGGCCAACAAGGGTTTTCCTTTGAACGTGAGTTTTAAAACTTTCGGAGGCTTTCTAAATAACTGAATAACTACATGGAATTTGGGAAATGCTTTTTGCCTGTTCTGTGATCTGGTTATGGGTGCTGAAACTTCTTACCTGTGAGGCATACTGAGAGTTTGTGGGAGCTGAAGGTAGTAGTTACAAGAATATGCATTTTCTGGAGGTTACATGCTACATTGATAAGCTTGCTGAGTCCTTTGGTCTGCATGGCCTTACCTACTTTCTAAGTAAAAACTTCTGAAGGTAGATCCTGGTTTTAGCTTGGGCTGGGAGCAAACAGTATGACTTCTGACAGCCATGTAAAATGCTTTCTTCTGTCCTTGACTGTCCTTGTACTCTCAGAGGATCGTTTCCTGACGACTTTATCAAGTCAGAGCTCCACAGGCTCCACCCATCTGCAGCTACCCACTTCTCCAGAGGTTGCATCAGAGCATATGAGTGCCAACACACTCTCTGAACAGGACACAACAAGCAGCTCAGAAGGTATAGTTCAGTTGTGATCTTGTATTCTTTCTCTTGCTTTTCCGTGCCAAGTGCACAGGATCCGTTTAGGAAATTACAAATCTGGTAACTCTGTGGTCTGTAGTCATCCTTCTGAATTTACAGCTTAAACTTTGATATTGTGATGCAGACCTAGCATGTCTGTTCCAGATGTGTTTGATGGACACTCACTGGGATCTACAGACAGCCAAGTGAAGGAGAAGTCTACTATGAAAGCTATTTTGGCTAACTTTTTGCCTGGAAACAACTATAACCCCATTCCCTTTCCCTTGTAAGTACTGCATAATATATATAATGTACAAAATTAGCAACCTTGACAGATTGCAGGCAGAGCCATGCATGCTTCCTTTGCTCAGTGTATAATTTAAGTCATTACTTAAGTTTGCCTCTGAATAAGCTAGAGAACTTTGTCAAGGTAGGAAGTTTTCTGTGTCCATTCTAGGTGATTGCAGGTTACTCACCTTTCTTATGAATGATCTGCCCTTGTGTAAATCCATTATCAGTTTCTCCTTCTCCTAGAGGGCATGCCTCCTCAGAACTCTTGTGGGGGATGAAGGGGTGGGGGAAGAGGAGAGAAAGGTGCCTTCTAATTTCATTGCTGCAGGGAGGGAGTGAAAACGCCCTTCCTTAGCAAAGGCTTAACTAAAGCTACGTGCCTGCATCTTTTTTTTGCTTCCAGACCTCTTCCAAGGGTTGGACTCAAATTGGCATTGTCTGGGTGTAGGTCAGGTTCAATGGCTACTGCATGTGCCCTCAAGTCTGCCTCTCATGTGAAGATGGGCAGGCTGGAAAGTCTTTCAGCTACTTGGTCTGCGTGCTTTGTAGTGTTTCTTGTTTGACATGAGCCTAACGTTTGGCAGCCTGAGTTTAACTTGTGAATCCCACCCCCAGCGTAGAAGAGGAGGCCTTGGGCTGATGAGGTAAAAGCTAAATGACTGGACCCTACACATAAGTAAAAGAAAATCGTTCAGGAATCCAGGAGGTTTTGGGGAATTTCCTGTGCTTATTCAGAAAAGAGTCTAGGTTTGTCCTGTAATTTTGCTCTGCAGACTATGCTGCTGGACGGTCAAACCAAATTCAGGCAGGTTTTGATGCAATTAGAAACAGTGGCTGCTAAACAGAAATAGACTCTTATTCTAACTTGGAACTGGTCTTCTTGTCTAAGCAGCTTGCTTGAAATGCTGATTGCCCTAACACTATACCATGTAGAATTAACCACATAGTTATGAATGTGTCTGTTGGGAGAAGCTGATCTGGGGAGCTTTGGTTCCATGCTGAGACTTGCAGCTTGTGTCTGGGAGTGCAGTGATGAGATCTGGGTTTTGACCAAAACTTTTCTTTCCGCAAATTTTTATGATCTACTAACAGTTTGCGTTGTTTTCATTTAGTGACCCAGATAAGCACTACCTAATGTATGAGCATGAACGTGTACCTATTGCAGTCTGCGAGAAAGAACCAAGCTCCATCATAGCTTTTGCTCTCAGGTACTGGTGTGATTTTGCTGTTCATGTGACATGCTTTGTACTTTTGCAGCTTTTGTGTTTGAGGAATGTTTAAATTTTAATGATAGGGAAGAAGCATGACAGAATTTCTAAATTTCAGCTGTGTTAGTTTCTGCCGGAGCTGGGGTTCTTTCCTTTTTCTGCTGAGATATGGAAAGTGCAGTTGAATTTTGGACCTTCTTAGTGGAACTCTGGTATGCAAAAATGACTTAGTTGTGTGGTGTCTCTTCTAATGAGATATTACTAGAGAAAGAAGTGCAACTAAGGTTTGCTCAGCCTCTCCAGCTGGAGGAAGTGCAACTGAGTTGGGGAACAACTGCTGGTATTGATATTGCAATCTGTCCCTTGCCTACCTGTGGTTGTAGCAGCTCTTGCTCCTGCTCAGGTCTCCACACCAGCTGCTTCAGTAAACCTTTGGGTTTGCATGTCACAAGGCAGCACATTTTTGAAGAAGTGCATTCTTAAACTGTGGGAGAGGGAAAAATAAGGGGATATTTTTCCTGCAGTACTGTCTAAAGCAGCTGCTGTTCTAAGAAAACTAAGTTCTAATTATAAGAAAAAATGAAGCAGAGGTTTTTCTACACTGGTGTTTTGTTTCCTGTGGTTGTCTCTGAACTGAATCTTTGGGCTGGTATTGCAGTTTCCCAGAGAACACTTAATTATTTTGGGTTTTTTTATTTCTTTTATTTTCTTCTTTTTTTCTATTTTTTTTTTTTTAATTTTTAAATTTTCCTTTCCCTGTCAGCTGCAAGGAGTACAGAAATGCCCTGGATGAGTTGTCCAAAGCATCTCTGAAGAACATTTCTGAAGAAGGACTACAACCGAACAGGTTACATGCAGGAACTACAGTACATAGAGTGAAGAGACAATGATGGTAGTGAATAAGCCAAAACTAGGATGGAGAAGAACCTTCAAAATATGCCCCTGTTAGGATCTCTGCTTTCTGATGGAATCTGACTCATTCCATGTAACCAACACTGTCGTGGTTTAGCATAGCTTGGTTTTTAGTTAAGGAGAAATCCACCACAAAACCACTGCAAACACTTACTTCAGTATGTGAGTTTCCATTTCATGTTAGGGACCATGCTGGCACCATCACCTAATCCCTTGAATGTGTTCATGATAGGAACACTGGGCCTGCTTACCTTTGCTGTGGTCATGGATGGAACCGTTGCTATAGACCCTGAAAGGTATTTTTAGGAAGGCAGAGGAGGACAACTTTGGAGAGTCCCACGCCATTACACCTTTACACGGTGTCTTCTTCCCTTAGTGTTTAGACAGGGGGGAGAAATAAATGTCCAGGCATAAAGCAGTAGTGTCCTGGGTGGCAGTATGTGTTGGCTCATGACTTCTTTGTTCTTTCTCCTTTCAGCATGTCAGACAGCAAACCCAAGAGCAGCAGCCCTGTCCGCCTGCCTGAGGCTAACATGTGTCCACTTCGCAATGCAGAGCCAGAACAGCGTAAGACCATTTTGCCGAAATCATATCCATGATGCTAATCTCAGCTCAGACTTGAATCCCTTTAACCTGGATTCTAGTTCTTGTGGGGAAAAAAGAGCAGCATTCTGGGCTGAAATTGTGACTTGTCTTAGTGTTGACTTAATGTAACAAGGGTGGGAGTGTGTGGATTTTTTTGGTTTTTGGAGTCTGTGGCTTTCTCTGATTCTTAGGAGATCAAACTGTCATTCCCTGATTTAATGCTATTATGTAGTGGACCTAGGGTTGGTCTTGAATCTAGCCTGTTCAGTGGCATATGATGGCTTCTTTTGGCATTGCCTTCTTTAAAGAGATGCAGTTAAAATATTTTGAAATGGAGACATGAAGTTCTTACTGTGTTAAAGACACTCATGCTTGGTCTGTGTTTTCAAATGTCTCTGCATTCTAGGATGCTACTCAGAACACTTGATCATCTACCCGCATGGACCTTGGTTGCCTGAAGAATAGGAAATGAGTTATAGTTGAATGGCATCATTCCTCCAGTTAGAACAGTGAATGGGGAATGTTCATAGGAATCATGCTTTTATTAAACTGCCTGTGGAAATGCCAACACCATCTTTTCTATTCCTTTTCACTGTAGCAAAGAAACCATCTGGTGTTTTGTCTTTCTTCCGTGGCACGGGAGGGAAGAGCCCAGACCTGTCTTCCCAGAAGAAAGAGACCTTGCGTGGTGCTGACAGTGCTTACTACCAGGTTGGACAGATGGGCAAAGAGGGAGCAGAAAATCAAGGAGCAGAGACTCAAGGTACAAGTCTGCAAAGTCCATCTTCTTCTTGCATTGTTACTTCTCCCAAACCTCTTTCATACATGGAAGGCCCCAAATGCATTCCTGCTCATACTTTTTCAACAGTCCAAGGTTACTCAGCATGTATTGAAAATTAATAATTTGAACATCAAATATGTTTTTTTCCTAAATACATTGCTTTTCTTTGTGATAAGGGAAACAGGATCTTTCAAACCCAAACTATAGGGACATGGAGTAGTCTGGTCTTGAATGCCTTTGGATTGAGTTGACTCTATTTAAGCAGCCCAGTCTCTCTTTCTCACTTGCTGTTTAGTTCTCGTTGTTTCAGCTCATGGAGAATGAATGAAGAGAAAGAGAAGGACTGGACTTGTGTCCATAAACAGCAGTGCCCTTCTAGCATATGTATTATATTATACAATTATAGCTGTATTTCTAATTCCCTCTGTATACTTCCCTCTGTATTCTTGGGAAAAAAAAGAAAATATTTTTCTTGTAATGTGAGTTTACAAGTAGTACCTAATGTGGCTTTCTCAGTAATAATAGTGAACAGCCCTGACAGAATGGTCCTTTTATGCCTTCAGATGATGGAGATGGAGGAGATGGACAGAAGAAGCAGGTGGTGAATCCCCATGTGGAACTCCGTGAGTAGTTGTAAATAGCAACTTAGTCTTAGCTGACAAACTCATTTCTTCATGCACATGTAGTGGAAATCTTGAAGTTAATAATTGTTTTTTCTTTGTATCTGTCGTGAAGGAAAAGCAAATCAAGGAAAAAGCAATGCACTTTTTACTTACTGCAGTCAATCTTTTTTGCAAAAATACTGCATAAACTTTTTTTAATTGGTCTTTTGTCCAAACACTTTCCCATGACATGTACTGTGAGATAATCTAGAGGGAGTTGACTTTCCTGTAAATTTTCTATTTAAATCCTGTTGGTTGAAACTTCTGAATTACAATAAGCACGAGTGGGATGTTTAGCACAATAATACTCCTCTAGACATCAGTAAAATCTCAGTGTTGTCTCCAGTAGTCCAGTGCATATTGCATGCTGTTATTGAGGAAAACCATTTTTTGCAGAGTTCTCGGATGCGAATGCCAAGTTCTACTGCCGGATTTATTATGCTGGGGAGTTTCACAAGATGCGTGAAGTGATCCTGGGGAGCAGTGAAGAGGATTTCATCCGATCCCTCTCGCACTCGATGCCCTGGCAGGCACGAGGTGGCAAATCTGGAGCTGCGTTCTATGTGACTGAGGGTAAATGCAGCTTCTTCCCCCTTTGGATTAGAGGGTATTATTTGTGGATGGTGGTGGTTAGTGTGTCATTTAATCCCTGATAACCTGTGTCCAGAGGGTTGCTGATGAAGTGGCCACTCAGAAGGGAAAATTAAGTGGATTGTTCTGGGGTCTTCAATATCAAATTATTTGTCTCTGTACATGCAGGAGAACAAAATGTAGTTCTGTTTTTCAGCAGTAGCAGCTAGGAAGGTCAGTTGAGCAGAAGGGTTGTACTCTTAGGCAGGCTTCAGAAAACAAAAACTTGAGAATAGTTCAAGGAAAGCTTCTTACTAAAGACACAGTGTTTCTTATAGTCTCACGTGCTATAGTTAATCTAATTTTTTTTAAACTGTGGCTGTTTCTAGGCTTCTACGTAAAACAAGTATTGAACAGAATGGTCTGTAGGCTGTTTCTGTTGTCTGTATAGGAAGCCCATATAGCTGAATTAGATCTAGTGTAGGCAGTCTCTTGTCCATGATTTACTAGATGGTAGAAATCCAAGGAGGCGGAAATTCAAAATATGTGAAGTAAAAAGAATGTAGAAATGAGCTTTTGTAGGTAAGGATTTAAGAGAATTGTAGTGCTTTAATTTTTCAAATCATTTCATCTATGTGACAGTCCTAAAAATGTTTCAAATAGTACATCAATTATTGTATGTAACCCTGTTGCCTCTGTCTAATATTAAAACAGATGATAGATTCATCTTGAAGCAAATGCCTCGTCTGGAAGTCCAGTCATTCCTTGACTTTGCTCCACACTACTTCACTTACATCACTAATGCAGTTCAGCAGAAGGTATTAAAAACAATGCCTTTTATTTTAGGCAGTGTTCTGTATTTTACAGACTAGAAGAAATTTCTATTAGCCTTTTTCATTTAAATAAAATGTTGGAGGGTATGAGTTACACTAATAACGTGCTTTTAAGATGTAAAGTGGAAATTATACTTGGGCTTCTAAGATGTAATATAGAGTCAGACAGAACAGTGGTGCTTCTGGTATGGGATTGCTGATTGTCTCTACACAGAGATCTTAACCCATGTCTTGTCTTCATTAGAAGCCCACAGCACTGGCTAAAATCCTTGGGGTATATCGAATTGGTTACAAGAACTCTCAAAACAACACTGAAAAGAAGCTGGATCTGCTTGTCATGGAAAACCTTTTCTATGGCAGGAAAATGGCTCAGGTAAGAACGAAGTGTTCTGTGTTCTTGCAGTGCAGTTGTGACTGGGAGAAAGAGGAGGGTCATTCGTAGCCATCTAGGTAACTTTTAACTTTGTGTGCTGTCTGCTTCTAGTGCTGCTCAAAGGTGACAGTTCGGGCCTCTTTCCTTGTTACAGCATCCTCAGGACCTTGATGCCTATACTGGCTAGTTCAGGTAGCTGTTGTGTAGGGTTCACTCTTCAGAAGTCTTGTTTGTCCCTGTATCTCTGGTGTCTGAGAGAAAGCATTACTAACACGATGAGGAAAATGTGAAGTCTTTTTACAAAGCTTTCAGAGGAACTGACTGGAATTACAGACTAATTTGTTTAGAATGAGAGCCTCACTCAGATGGTGAGTTACTCTGTAGTGGGGGGAGTTCATAAGTTTTTCAACCCACTGTTCTTTCTTGGAACCACTTCAGGTGTGGGACAAGATTTTGCTCTTAGACAAGGAAAAGCTATCTTTATCAGGCAGTAGAATGAAGATCTTAAAATGACTAGGGGGAAGTTCTCTTTAAACAGAGATTTGAAGCTGAAAAGGAAGTTCAAACAAACATCACTTCCAAAACAAGATAGTATATGTTCTTTCCACCTTAGCTCTCAGTGCCTGACCTCAAACAGGGAATGTTTGTGGGAGGAAGTGAATGGAGGGAATTCTAGGTAGATGTAAAGGATGTTGTGGGTTTTCTTTTTGTTTGTCTGTTGTTTAAATCATGGAGAGGGCTCAGGCACTACAAAACAGAAACCCAAACAGACTGTGGACTCTATTCCACGGAAGTTAGTGAAATCTTGACTGGACAGATCTTGAACAGTCACCTCTAACAGGGCGTGCTTGAAGCAGGACTTTGGACTGGAGAACTCCAGAGATCATTTCCAGCCTAATGATGGGTCTGTCTCTTGCCTTGCTAGTGTTAACTGGTGCTTCATGCGCCACCCACCTTCCTCTATAGTGGCTTTGCTTTTGTCAGCAATTAACTCTGTAGAAACGGCCTGGAAAACTGAGTTTACCTAAACAATGTAAAAAGTAGAGACACCCTTTTTCTCTTAATTTAGACTAAATATTAATGAAATAACTTGCCTAAAACTTGTGAATTGAGGTGACAGAGCTTTCACCCAGGCTTACATGCTATTCTCCACAAAACACTTTTTGTTAACTGTCTTCCTTCTAAAGAGAAGGAAGGAGTTGCCCTGCTGTGCTGCCTTCTTGAATGTTAGGTATGGAAGTCTTTAACTCAGAAAAGTGAAACAAAGTAGTGCTGTTTTCCATTTGCAGGTGTTTGACCTGAAGGGCTCCCTCCGGAATAGAAATGTTAAAACAGACACAGGCAAGGAAACTTGTGATGTAGTCTTGCTGGATGAAAACCTTCTGAAGATGGTTCGGGACAATCCTTTGTACATCCGTTCCCATTGCAAAGCTGTGCTGAAAGCTTCCATACACAGTGATTCCCAGTTCCTCTCCAGCCATCTCATCATCGACTATTCCCTGCTGGTGGGTCGTGATGATACCAACAATGAGCTGGTTGTTGGGATCATTGGTAGGTTGTCTTTTGTATTTTCTTGCTCTCAGATGATGAAACAGTTTTCTTCTGGTTTAGGTGTTCATAGTACTCTTAGAACTGTGCCACCACCAGAGAGATGTGTGTCAGGAAATGTTGTCTTCTCCCTGGTGGCATGCCACCCTCACCTCTTACAGGTATTCAAAGTGGAGGCAGAAAGTTGTCTTTCCAGGTCTTGTATAGGCTTAGATTAGCATTTGCATTGCTGTAAGTTTATGTAGGAGGCCTCACGGGTGGTTTAGCCTTCACTTTGACTGCAGTTGAAGCAGGGAAGGTTATTTGTATGCTTTTATGTGTTTAATCTGTAAACTTTAGTTTAGTCATGTTTACATAGTCTTTTAAATTTTGTGTGGAGGGGCTCTAAGGAGAAACAGTATTGGGAGGATTGGAAGAGAGAAGTTAAACATCATGGGATCTCTCATGATCGTATAATCTGACCTGAATAATATGGGTGGCAATGCAGTAATTACCTTGCTACATCCTCTGACTTGTGACTGGAAAGTAGAGCCTCATCTTTAGACAGGCAAACTTCTGTGGTATAAAAGACTTAGAGATGAGGCAATATTGCAGGATGTGGAATTGACTCATGGAAATGGTCTTGAAACCCAGCTCAGAAATGCTTCCAGATGAGATTTCAGGACAGGAGGTCTGGGTTATTCTTATTCTGATAAAGCTTGAAAGCCGTTTCTAGTTGAGAATTAAAGTCCCAGTTACAAAGAAAGCTGTTGTTTTTTGCAAGTTGTTACTACTATCTAGATTTGTAGACTCTTGAATATTGGAATAAATAGGATGGGACTACACTGACCATGTGCTTCTCCTGTGGATGTGGCTTTTTGTCCTATGTCAAGTCTTATCTGATTAAAGAGTATATTTTACATGATATTTCAAGCTACCAGATCCTTCAGTGTTTAACACAAATATATTCAAGAAGACAGAACATGCCTGCTGTATCAGGCTATCAGAATGTTCTCCAGATGATACCCTGAGAACTTACAAAGTAGTCAAGCTAAATTTTTGTCAGACTGGAACTAAAAACTCTTAGCTTGGATTGTGTTTGAATCTGAGGTCAGTATCTCTACGTATTTTAGGTCCTTATGTGATATAGGAAACAAGTAAGTTAGGTCTGTGAAAAGCTTTCAAAACTTTATTCATAGGCTCTGTTGTGTGGGACTCTGGGCCTTGGGGCATGAAGTTGTTAGTGAACAAACTGTTCACTGATATCTGTCCCAAAACACTGTAAGGAATGTTTTCAAAGAGTATTCAGATAAAGGGATAAGTCTTAAGATTGTCAGGTCTGGATGAATTTTGTGTTAAGCACAGGTGAGATGAAATGTGAATGGTTATGGTGGCCTTTTGTAAATCTAGAAACAGTAAATTCAGAATTGTATAATTACAGTTGTAGTCAAATGTTAGGAGATAATGATATCCAGTAATGAAAAACTGATCTTACTGCAGCTTTAGCTTTGCAGACCAAAAAGTTCCTGTGCTTGTATTGACTGAGCATGCTTTCTCTGGAAGGGGCTTGGAAACAATTCTGAAGATGTCTTTTTGCTGTCCCCCTCTTCCAGTCAGGTTCACTGGTGATGTTTCCAGTCCTCCCTATCATGAAGAGGAAGTCACTTACTTCTATTATCAAACCTGTAGGTGGCTGCAATGATGAGAAATACTGGAGAGGTGTCCAAGCCTCAAGTGCTTCTAGTGGGGCTTCTGGGATGAGGGCGAGCGAAGTGACCCTTGTAAATGAGCCCGTGACGCTCTAACATGGATAAAGACAGACATGCTTGGGCAGCCCGTTCTTATAGAGGCAGGAAGAGTTGATTGTGATCTTGCTGGGCTTTTGAGATACTCTGTTCACCCTACCCAAACATAATCAATACTACAGAAAGTGAGGCAACTGGTAGGGAAAACACTGAAGCTCTGACTATGAAAGCCTGCTTTCCTGCTCTTTTTTGGGGTAAATAGATAAAATTTAGGACAGTGTTGCTTGGATTAAAGCAAATAAACATGTTTGTGTGTGGATTTCTTTTTTATTGCAACAGACTATATTCGTACTTTTACCTGGGACAAAAAGCTTGAAATGGTGGTAAAGTCAACTGGCATCTTGGGAGGCCAAGGTAGGTCCAGAGTGAAAGCAAAGCTTTTGATCATGTTTCCTTGTTACATGGAAGCTTTCTATAACACTGCTAATAAATTCACAACTTCCCCACAATGCAAATTCGTGACAGATTAAGTTCCCAGCACAGAGGAAGGAATTGTAGAATACCAGGTTGGAAGGGACCTCAAGTATTATGTCATACAACCTTTCTTGTCAGAAGCACAGTCTATAAAAGACGGCTCAGCACCCTGTGCAGCTGAATCTTAAAATTGTGCAGTTTTGGGGAATCATCACTTCCCTGGGGATATTATTCCGATGGCTGATTGTTCTCATTGTGAAAAATTTTACTCTTGTGTCTAATTGGGATCTGCCCAGGAATAAGTTGTATCCATTACACCTCATCTTTTCCATGTGGCTCCTTGTGAAATGAGTCTCCATCTCCTTTTTAGCCACCCTGTGAATACTGGAACATGGTGATAAGGTCTCCCCTAAGCAGCCTTTTTTTCCAAGGCTGAACAAACCCAGTTCTCACAGCACTTCCTCAATATGGCAGGCCTCCCAGTCCTTGGATCATCTTTGTGGCCCTTCCCTGAACCTTCTTCAGCCTGTCCATAACTGATTTTTTTTTTGTAGCAGGGACCAAAACTGAGTCCAGTATTCCAGGTATGGCCCGGAAGTAGCACCTTCAGGTGAAAGATAATGCTGGGATACTGAGTGGGATAATGACTTCTTTCTCTCTGCTGGTGATGCCCTTGTTGATGCAGCTCAGTGTCCTTCCTGCTGGCTTTCTTTGCCGCAGCAGCAGCACTGCTCACTCACACTGAGCTGCTTGTCCACCAGGATCCGCACGTCCCTTTCACAGAGCTGCTCCCTGGCGAGATCCCAGCCTGTGCTGTGCTCCTACATTATGTTTTCCCAGGTGTAAAACCTTATGCTTGTTGTTGAACTTCCTAAGGTTCTATTTTGTTGTCTTCAAGTTTATGCTGTCTGCTGGTGTAATCTCATGTGACATCTGTCTGTACTGCAGTATCTTTAGCCCATTTCTAACTGCTCTTGACTCTTACACATTAGGTAAGATGCCCACTGTGGTCTCGCCAGAACTGTACCGGACCAGGTTTTGTGAAGCTATGGACAAGTATTTCCTGATGGTGCCAGACCATTGGACAGGACTGGGCCTGAATTGCTAAGCTAAAGCCCATGTTGGGAAGGCACAAGAGGACGATGACGTTATAGGCCACTCTCTTCCAGCGGTCTGTCCAGCAGGAAGCAAGAAGATTGCAGTTCTGTGTCTACACTGACCTTGTGCATCATGTTGTGAAGTGTGAAATCTGCTTGCACTTTAATTCTCTCTTGGAGGATGATAAGCAAACCTGCCTCAGTAAGGATCTAAGCTGTAAGGTACCACTGAACAACACTGATAAGAGACATCCCTCATATCAGTAAGGAAAGTGATGCTATCTCTTTGTAAGAGTACTGAACTGAGATTCTATCCGGATCCTGATGGTGTAGAAGTACGTGATCTCTGGAAGTCCTGCACTGCCGAAATGGTGTTGAATATGCTCAGCTCATGTTTCTGTAGTGGATACTTGGTACTGAAAATGTGACATAAACCCCTCAAGTGTGGATGGGGGAGAGAAGAATGAAGTTAATTAATGAGTTCTACTGTTGTTGCAGTGGTCTGTAATTGACCTGTTTAGGATCCATTAATAACTTGTCCTGTTTATGCTCCGTAGTTTTAATTTTTACTGGGTTCTGTAAACTGTATTTTTTTAAGGCAGCTCCACATCTATAATGCCCTATGACTCCATCTTTTAAGTTACATTACTGCAGTACAGCTCTGGTTTTATCTGTCATAATTTCATTTTAGCTGAATCCCATAAAAATGGGTTGTCAGTCATCAGTATACTGCAACACACAAAACATATCCCTTCAGTCCGAAGCAGTACTTTGATCTAAATGTTGTTTAAATTCCTGGAAACAGGTAACCAATATACCCTTTAATTTAACCAGACTTGATTAATTATAGTTATGAAGCAGATTAACCCTTTCCTTAGTAAAGGCAGTAAGTTGCTGGACAAAGTGAAGCATACTGCTTTAGTGACAACTTTCTCCTTAATGCAACCGTCATTCCTGGCAGATCACTTCAAATCCATTTCAGTTCCCCTTTACTTTCAAGCAATGCATTTACCTCGTGGTGATATTTTGCTGGGAGAATGTTTTTCTTGCATTCATGACATGATTTTTTTTTGGCACTGAGATGAATGTAGTTGTCTTCTGTAAAAAGGAAAACCTTAACTAACAGGTATCTTGTGTGATGGATAAGATGTGCAGAGATCTGTGAGTCTCTTTGTTATGACAATAAGCACTTCTTTCCTTTTTTTAAAATTTTTACTAATTTTTGTAGGTGATGAGTTTACTTTTTAGTTTCATTATACTATAGGCCAGTAAATAAGAGGAGTTTTAATGAGTTTGAAAGGCAAGAATACTGTCCTTTGACTTCCAGTCTCTGATGGAAGAACATCCTGGAATCTGGCACAGGTAGCTCTTAGTGATCCCTTACTTATTCTAAGCAGTTGCCTGATGATGCCCTTATCACTGTAACTATGGATTGAAATGTGCATTTTGTTCACTCCTCCTGTGTTCAGTATTTTCTTCTGCAGCAGATGGTGGTGGCTGTTTAGGACTGACCGACAGTGAGCAACACTGAGAAAGGAAAAGGCCAGCAGTGAGAATTGAGCTGTTTGCTCCAAAACCAACCAGTGCAGCTCTTGTCTGAGCTGCCAGGAGGTGACAGTCATTTGTGTTGGAAGGAGTCTTCCCCACCCTATTGCAAGACTACTAGAGGATGAGCAAAGATGCTGGCCTTGAAGCAGCAGAAAAGAAAGTGTGCTCATTTCCTTAGGGCAATGTAATAATTGTTTCTGGGGGTGCAGTGTTGAAGGCTGCAGTGATGTGTGCTGTGGAAAGATGATTTCCTTTCTCAAGTACTCCTTGCTTCTTCTACCCACAATTCCTTCAGTCCAACACAGCGCATCAGGTACAGCTGATCGCCTCTGGGATACATCTTGCCTCTTTTGTTGAAATGTTCTCCCAAGATGCCTAGCTGTGTGTGTCGCCTTGTCTGATCAGGTCAACCAGTGCATCAGCTCAGTGCTGCTCTCACTTCTGTGGCCTCTACCTACTGTCTTGGTTCATCGATGTGAAAGAACCTGCCGTGCAGCCTATGTTCCAGTCCCAGCTGAAGTTTACATCTGTTCTCCTACTTCTTTTCTGAAAGTTTACAGGGAAAAAACTTGACTTTCCTGGCCAGCTAAGGTGACCCAACAGTAGCTAATTATGTTGTCTTCCAGCTTTGTCAGTATGTGGATTGGTGGATGGAGCACAAGTCTGGGCACGTGTGTCATGGCAGCTGCACTAGGCTGATGGGACGTGCTAGCCCAGTCTGTCACCAGTAACCCTTGTCCTGGGATGTGTGGCTGCTCCGTACTGCTTGTCTGCCAGAGTCCTGAGCAGATGGCTAAAAGCAGCTTGATCATCTGACAGTTGCTAATACTCCTCTGAACGTGGCAGCACAAGGCCCTCAGCACTTGTAGAAGTGAGAGAACCTTCCACTGTTTTACAGCCTATGAACGCAGAGCCAGAGACACGTGAATTGTGACCTCCTTGGGCTGAAGTTAGAGCAGTTGGAGAGATTTGCGGGAGGGGTCTTGAGCTGGCATGAACAGCTAATGTTTGGCCAGGATGTGGCTGATAGACTAGTCCTGACTAGACTGGAGTAAAGAGTAAACTACTGGTCATCAGTATCACAGTAGCTGCTGTACCAGCTGGAGTTGGGTCATCTTTGGTGTCCTGTGATATAAAGCTGTAAGCATTTCTAGTTCAAATCCCAGCAGTTGAATGGGTCTCCTCAAATGTTCCCTTTTCAGAGTAAGAGTTGTCCTGACATTTCAATTACTACAAAGCTTAATTTTCTCAGAAGGAGAGCACTGCTTCATGCAGAACAAATCTTTGAGAGCTGGTTAGGAGGCTGTAGAATTCCTAAGAATGAACCCTTTGGTCAGAGCTTATTTCTTTCTTTATAACACAGGTTTAGCATATATGTGTGTAAGTAAATCCCAGTTGCAAACATGAAGAGTGAATTTCTTCAGAGCTACACTGGCTCTTCTGTTGTTTTGATCTGAGGCCTTGAGACAAATGTCTAAATCTTGTCCAAGTCAGAAGCAATGACTTTGAGTCATCAAATGTGGACAGCAGAATGCCTTGTAGTGGCCCAGGGATGCATTCTGTCCCCAAAAAGCAAATGTGGGACTCTTGCTGGTAGAGGAGTTCTGCTGGGCTCAGGGGACTTACCTGTGGAGTCTCCTCTGTGAGAATGACCAAAACCAAATGAATTGCTCGCTAGCTAGTGGCCAGACTAGTCATTATTCAAAGCACTTAATGTACTATAATGTATGCATTTCTATTCTACCTTGGTTCAACTGTATTTTATAAAATTGATGTACTAAACTATTTGAGAATAACCACCTTGACTACTTGGAGAATCAAAATGTAGTGTGTATATATATACAAATAAAGTGACTAAAATATACTTGAGTCTGTTCCATGTGTGGAGCAGTTAGGTGTCACAGCACCCCATTTTCTTGAACAGAGGCAAGGCCACTGCTCACAGTGCAGCGATTGCTGTGCTGGAGAGTGCCGGCTTTGTGTGCAGGGTAAGCTGTCTGTCCTGTCTCTGTACCTTGCAGCTCATCTCCTCTGATGGAGCAGCACCTCTGGGCAGCTCCCCAGGGCAGTGGCAGTAGAATGTGCAAATAACCTTTCACACAGTTCTATTTTCTCTGCAGCTGCTTTTCACCACAGTGGTGTGTGAGACAGGGATCTAGTTTTGTCCAGCAGATGGTGGTTTGCCTTTGCCCAGTTCTGCCAAGATGTGGAACACATTCCAGGTATTTCCATAGTCTTCTTTTAAGTGGACTAGATAAAAAAAAAAACCCAAGGTCTGAAAATAAATGTCTTATCTTGGTTATTTCACATTAACTTGGTATATAGTAACCTCCTTGCTAAGACTGAAAATCATTTATGATTAGTTCTGGGAAAAGGACTTGCTTGTTCCTAGAATATAAAACTCTATCTAAAACGTAAGGACTTTACCTGTATTATATGCCATCACCAAGTTTTGCCAAGTGAGTTTGAGTTCTTTTATCTGCTGCAGTATGAAATTGCATCAGAACCTGTCCTCCCATGGGGTATGAGCAAGGAGAAGATGGGATACTCAATCCGGGGGCAGGTGCTGCCTTCTGCTGGTGTAAAGATGAGTGGTGGGACTTGAGGGGCTGCTGGCATGAAGCTGGAAAGCACAAACACAGGGTTATCAGAACAGTGTTCCTGTATTCCAAGTTGAACTGCCAACACCTGGTAAAGGACTGCTGCCCCTGCTTCAGCTCATCTGGTGGGAGGGCTGACTATATGTCTGCTGAAATTGCCTCACAGGATATAAAAACTGTAAGAGAAAATACGATCTTAGGGACAGTTCTGTATTGTTTTCCCAGTCTCTAAATGTACTGTGAATCTGACTCTGAAGAGGTGGAGGACTGAAGTCCCATAATAGCTGAATATGTACTTTTTCATAAAAAATGTGGACTCCTGATTTCAGAATCAAATCTACGTCTTTTACTTGTCTAAAATTTTAAAGGCATTTTGTTAAATACTTATATGTGCATTGCAATGCTTATTTATTTTTAGCCTGTTAGATAGATCCCTGTGCTCTACTAATGATTCTGCAACAGGGTAACACAAAACCTTGTATTACTACAGCTGTAATTTCCCACTGGCCTTTTTCTGGCAGCAGTGACTGGAACAGGGGTACCCCAGAGCTGCATGGGAGCGTGCTCATGCCGAAGAAGAACAAAGCACAGTAGGAGGTACTGCCAGAACATCGACTGGCTCTTCTTGGCTCTGTGGCTGGCCAGGTACACAGGTACTTCCTGCAAGCTGTTCCAGCCTCGAGCCTGGACACAACAATGGTGCACTGCAACCAAAGTTCATTCACTGTAGAATGTAACTGAAATAAAAGTCGTTCAAGAAATAATGACCCATTGACCAAAGGTAAGATAACAAAATAATTAAACATAATTACCAAAAAGAGCATTGAATTACAGTTGAAGAGACAGGATGGGAATATAGTAACTTTTCTCCATTGTTTACATAGGATATTTTTCTAATACAGCTTCTGCAAACATGAAACACCCTGGGTATGAAAAAGTGAAGTATCCTGGGTATGGGCTTCTGTTACTGGACCAGCTGAGATCTTGTCATAACTAAACTAAACTACCTACCTCGTGAAAAAGTTACATATGTAGGACAGCACAACTAGGATTGCTTAACGTACACATGTGCACATAACAAGAGAAAGAAAATGTTTTCATTTTCGAATAGGATTATAAATATTATTTAAAATACATACTATAGGGAGAAAACTATTTTCTGGGAACAGGTCAGGTCAGCCATATGAATTTCTAGTGGCTGATCTGTAATCAATTCCGACTGAAGTGTATTCTTGTTCATGTGACTGTTAGCAAGGTAGAAAAAAAAGAATAATGTAACTTCATGTGACTCCATAGCAGCCTCTACCATGCAGAAACTATATCTTCTTCATGTTACTTCGAGCTGCCTTATGGAAAAACAATATTCTGCTTTCTGTCTCTTAAGCCCTAAAAAGCAGGCCATCTTCAGGCTGTATTTTCCATGCCAGCTCAGTTGTACAGTAAGAATTCACTGAACTAACATGTTTTTACAACCCAACCCCTACTTAATTCAGCTCTTGAATGTTTTTTTGAAACTCTTGACATTTAAGTGAAGTAGCCATTTTCTTATAGGAAGTGTTGGCTTGTGCGTAATACACACCAAATTTTAACCAATATGGCTCTTGTAGTCTTAGTCAAGAAATAGTCTGCAGAATATGGCGGTCATATACATTAATTTGGGAAACTTTTTCCTTTTTTGCTCAACTAACTGTAATTTAATATCTGTTGGCAGCTAGAGAAGTCTATTAGATCCTAGAAAATTGGCAGTACAAAGAGGAGTCTGTTCAATGTTGGAGATAAGTACTTAATATGATGATGATTTACCTTCAGCTGTTTATTATCAAAATTGTGGTGGCTTTACATATATGTGGATATAAAATTAGTATTGAATTCTAGCATAGAGAGAAGACCAAGGTTGAAAGTGTTCGGGATTGGAATGCCACTGTTTTCAGATGCCAAATTTCAGTAAATGGAGTAAGTTCTTGTGCATTCCTGTTGAAAACTTTAAATAATAGAATTCACTCTTGAATAACCAGTTTAAACCCTTCATTAATAAAAATTAGATCATATAACTGTGAATTTGTCCTTAGGGACAGCTGGGGATAGAGCTAGTTATAAAAGGTTGTATTTATTTATTCCTAGCCATACAAATAAAGGCAAGGTTTTATTACCCACTCCATTTTTCCCCCAGGCTCCTTATTGAAAACTCTCAGAAAGGGTAGCATGCAAAAAATCCATGAAAACTTGGAAAATCTTAGAAACCTCCATCATCTAGTTTTCTTTCTGTTTGGAAGATTATTTCCGCCCACCCATACACATCCATTTGATCTCCATATTAGAAATTTAAAAATCTGGATGCAAAGAGAATATCTTGATACAGAATTATATCTTCAAAATGAACTTTATTGGTATTTAAACTAAATCCTCTTCCCTACAGCCTAAATATGTTTCAAAACTTTTCCTAGACCTCATTCTCCAAGAAGAGGGTAGAAAGTGGGAGCTGCAGTTAAAGTGACATGCAAAAACTGACCAAACCAGTTTGTTTTAAAATTTTAATTTTTGACTGATTGAAGTTAAATTTGGATGTAGGAATGTCTACTTTATTAAAAAATAGATACAATACAGTCTCTTCTTAGAGTAATATGCTGCAAAAATGACAAATTAATAGAGGCAACCCTGAAAATAGGGGAAAAAACAGTTGAATGTCTCAGTTACTTGTATCACTTCACTTCTTTCTGCCTCCTCTATGAAATAAATTACCTTGTCAATAACAATGTATTTACAAATTTGTAATACTCATACTACACTGACCAGCTGTGCCAAGTCTAAATACATAGAGAGCAGGGAGGAAATTCCATCTGTCAAATTCTCAACAGCATTTTATTGAAATCATGAAACAGTTTGCAGACATTTTTTCATCTTCTGTAATTTGTCTTGTCTATGGAGAAGCTCTGAAAAATATTACTCTTTAGAGTAGGAACTCTAGTAAGAAGTATGAGGAGACATTGCAATGTACAGTGTTCATTATTAAATTAAAAAAGGCACTTGCTCTCCTGCTTGCCTGAAGATTATATGAAAACAAAAAAATAAAACACCTAAAAACATGTCTGCAGGGAAAGGGAAAGTGGTAATGCCAAAAGAGGTTAAATATGTCCACAGAATACATTCATATTTAAAAAGACAATGATAAAAGTGATGTTCTAATGACTTAACCAGATGCTTCTATTGCATAATTTAAACTCTGAAAGTCAACACCACGTTTGAATTACTTTATTTTTTTTTCCTTACTTAAAAAAAAGAATAAACACAATCCCAAAACCAAACCAAGCAACTAAAGAAGCTCTTCAAAGTTCTGTTCATCCAGGCAGCACCACCACTGCCACAACAGAGTAATCCACTCGAGGGCAAGAACAATTTAATTCAATAAACATATCCTGCTACCAGTTCTTGCTTTTATTTCTTAACCATTGACTAGACAATAATGCAACCCCAAAGCAGAATAATCATCAGGTACAACTGTTTGTCTTTCAAATAGACAATCCGTCATTATGTTCTGCATTGCAGAGTGGTTTGAGTGCATATTCAGCCACAGGCTGAGTGCCACATTCAAAAAGCATTTGAGAAAAGACAGAAAAAAATACAAGGAACTAGTAAATGGGTAGGCAAAAGTAATAAGAGTCCACATTTCTGGTCAACTCCAGTGTTTGGCCAGGAAGAAGGTAGCTGGTATATCAGAAGAGGGACATGCAGAAACATTGCCTCCACCAAAACCAAAATGTTTTCATCTCCCCACAGTTTAACAGAACTCATACAGTCATGTATGCCTGTGAACTCAAACTTGATTTCATGTGTCCTGTCCTGTCATCAGTGTAACTATCCTTATATTTTCCTTGTGGTGTCTTCTATCTTCACAGCTTCAGAATATTTTGAATCGGATCTACCTTCAGTACCAGTTAGAGTTCATCCTAGGGACAAGAAAATAAACAATAGAGTTTCTCTGAAAGTACAAACAAAAATATTTTTTTCACATGATTTTAAAGTTTTCTGTAGTACTATTTTTCAATTGGACAAATGTTTCTTAAGTAGAATTCAGGGTATTTAGTAGCTGTGTGCTAATATCTTCTTCAGTTTACCCAATCTTGCACTGATGAGCCTCTGTAATTTGCAGTTAATACTACGGATAAAGAACAAATACTAACATCGTTTTAAACAGCTATTCTTTACAGCAAGTCTTTTGCAAAAGGTCCCACAGTAAGTGTTCTTACCTTATTCCTGGATTTTTTTCTTTTTCCTTTGTTTTCCATTGCTTCTAATTTTTCATTCAAAAGGTCAGCAATACCTTTTGCATCTCTGCTGTCTATATATTCCCCAAGAACACTTTTCTTAAAAGAAAATAAAAAAAATAGAGCATGGGTAATATGTTACACAATTTTCAGACAAAATTCAAGAGGAATGCAGGGCAGAATACAATGGCCCTGGTAGCTTGATTTATGAGTCACGGATATATTTTTGTCTCTGTTTAAACAATGCTAATTTGCATTGTCCTAAGAACCACTCTTGGCTGCTAGTTTTCAGAACTACACTAATTTTGTCCTGATCATTAAAGAAAACTGAAATAGTTACAATTTGCTCACATTTATTGAGGTAGGTATTTAAGCTAGACAGCTATTACAGAGTCTTCCACTTTGTAATCTATGTTTGTGAAATCTGTCCCTGTGGGTCGCTACTTTAGAGACCTAAACAGCCTGTACTCCTTACCACAGAAAATCTCATTGAATGTGGTGGCATTGTGTGAGGAAAGACTTCTAGAACTTCCCATTAAAAATTCAGTTAAAAAAAAGAAAAGGAAAGTAAGTTAAGCCAATTCTCTATTAGAACCATTGAATACTTTCTCTTCAGCCTTAATACATTTAAAAAGATGACTATAATATTCCTGAAATTTAATAGTGTTACAAGAATAAAGGCAATTTCCTAGAACTGTCTGGATACTGTTTGTATTTTTAATTTATCCTATTACTCTATTAGTAGGACAAAACTGTTGATCTGAGAGAGTCCCACGGATAACTGCAATGGTTTGATAAGGTTTGTTTTTGAGACAACACAACCGTATCTTTTTTATTAATTATCTATCTTAAAATACATTATATAAGTCAAAATTGGTCTTTCAATATAATAACAACATGTAAATTTATTTCTCGTTAGCCAAAATGAAGTCATCCACATTTCATTTAGAGAGAGACTGTCTACTTTTGGGTAGCTGGTGATGGAATTGGTAAAGATTGAAAAACATTTTGTCACATTTTAATTACTATTAGAATTCTATTTCAATTTATTTGCTATTTAGTTCCATTAATTTGCAATTTATTATTATTGTATCACTGTCCTACTATTTTAAGTATTACTGAAACTGATTATTTGGAGATACAGTAATATATAAATAATTCACTTTAATATGTCACAGAAGTATTCTGTTTAGTGTTAATGTGAAATGAAATACATTTAGTAAGAGTATCTGCTCACCAGTAACACTTTACCTTTGTTCCTTGGTAGGGGTAAAACTTAACAGTAGGATAGGCTCTGATATCAGCAGTCTGACAGGTGTGACCATATGCCTGACAGTCTACTTTTCCAGCTTTTACTTTTCCTTTAACGGCCTGAAACGAAATGTTTATTAGAAACAAACCACTAGTTTCCATGGGTGAGTATAAGCAAATAAGTGGAATAAGTCAGCAGTGCAGCTAAAAATAAACAAAAAAAGTGTTGCTCAAATCTTTGAAATATCTCAGAGTAGTTGCTTGCTTCTCAGACTGTCAACCTTGTGTCAGGTGTCTCTATGTGTTCAGAGAGCACTGGTACTTGAATTCAGGGCAAAGCACAAAAGCACACCACAGCTCCAAAGGCAACTCCATCAAAAGCTGAAATCTGTCTCAAAAGAGGGTCTGTGTGTCTGTCTGTGGAAGAGACAACACCCACTGTCAAGTGGGACCTAGAAGTGTGCATCATTCCATGAGTAGGAGGCTCATGGAAGTATTGTGGTTTTTGGATAACCACAATTTGCTTAATTACTTATATGTAATATAATTTATTTGCTTAATAACTTATTTGCTAAGAAATAAAGTGCTGATGAGTAAGATTTTAACCGTTACAAATACAACAAGCTCCCAATACACTTAAAAACATACCCTTGCAAGGATCTCAAATTCAGGAGCAAAATTTTGGCAAGGTCCACACCAAGGAGCATAAAAATCAATGACCCAATGATCTTTCCCATTCAGAACTTTTTCTGTGAAACTCTGAGGGGTGAGGTCTACAGACACCTGTGGTAAATATCTGTGTAAAGGAAGAGCAACATTCATTTCACATTCAAAACTTGAAACAATATCCAAATTCCATTTAAGAAAAGCTTCTGAAATTAAGAATATGAGTAGTCTGGAAATCCCTATTTCACACTTTGTACTACAGGAGAATAACCTTTTAAAAGTGGTATAAAAAATAATATGGTCTTCAGGAGATGGGTGGACAGCAAGGACTATACTATTTCTCCACATTTTAAAAGCAGTTAAGTTAAAAGATGTAGAAAGTTGAACATCTTAAAATAAGCAATGCATATACCCAAATGTTTCTAGTTCTTGATTTATGTAGTATTTAAATATTTCTTTATCCTAGCAAGCAACTACATAAGCAGTTTGTGAACGAGGTTTAATGCAGTAACTTACCCCAATGCCCAGCCTCGCAGTGAATAGGCATCTCTGTGCCATCCATTGTAGCTACTATGAAAACATTAAAGAGAAAACAAAAAGACAGTTGCGCAGTAGTTTGAGTTATTTTGGAAAAAAACTCTAGACAAGCCACTCTGAAGAGTAGTGATAATCAAATAAAGAATGTAAATGCATATGTTTAAGGATATTTTTCTACCCTGCTTTCCAATCTGAATAAATGAAAGTCTTTTAAATACAATTCAAACCTACATAATTAAGATCCCTAATTAGATCCTAGAAGATCAAGAGAAGAAAGAGAAGAAGCAAGTATTAAGATTCCTGTGTCAGTTCAACTTCCTGAAATGAAATGGCAAAATAAAATCACTAGTTTGAAGTAACAAAGCTAATGGCATCCAGTACAGTAATATCCTAACAGCCTATTTTAATAGCTGTGATGAACCTCTTCTACACAACAGAAGAGGTGTATTTGTCTTGTTTCACATCATGGAATGTTTCCCAAACTGAAGCAATGTACTTACTAATATTGATGAGCCGTGTTTGACTTTTGAGGAAAGAGTCTGATTTCAGGATAGCCCCGAACACTTTCTTGGTGACAGAAAGAATAATATTTTTGACAATCCACACTGCCTACGCTGATTAATCCATTTAACATCTGAAAAAGAAAGAAGAAAACCTACCATCAACTATGTTAACCAATACTACTACAATTTCAGTAATACTTCAGAATTTAAGTCTTAATAACTTAGTTGAGGGAAAAAATCTCAACAAAACAGACCAAGATTATCACAAGGCTTTCCTCTTGCCTGTAAGTGGATCACTGGTATCAGAGCCAGCCACCCAGGTGCATTCTCATTGTGCACAAATTTAGTATAAGCTGCATGCACACGGCTCACAAGGGACCCACCTTACCTCAAAGGTACCCACGAGTGGGATTATTTAATATAAGGAATGCCCTGTTACTGTGTTCCCCATCGCAGCTCAGTAACTATGCAAAATGCTGGTGCAGGGCAGATGTGTCACAGTGAGCCTGTGTCCTGAACACACTGCATTTTTGCAAAGGCCCAAACTTCTTTGCATGGGCAGGGAAGCTAACTGAATGTGTCCTGTAGAGCTACTAACACTTCACAGGCATTCCAACAGAATAGTGAATCATGGCTACAACTCCTAGTCGAGTTCAAAATGTCTCAAAGTCATGGGCTTGTTTCTAAAGCCCTATTTTCTGCACAACCCCCCGCCCCTCCCCTTCAGTTTTCTGGTTCAAATTCCTGGAAACACCTCCAGGAATGGTTGTCAGGAATACTGCTTTTGCAAATGAGAGAACACTGTGCTGACCTTAAGCACTTGTAACCAACAGGAAAAACTGGACTACAGTATCAATGTACTGAGTATTTTAAAAAGCCAAATAAAAACTTGGTATTTGAAACAACACAAAACTGTCACGTAGGAACTGCCTGTTTTGTTGGCAGTATTAGACTCTAAATTTTCTCAGGTGACAATTCTCTTAAGCAGTTGTGCCATCTCAGCAATTTCACAGAAGACGAACAAAAGCAGAAAAGTGTTTGAATGTCATTTACCCTGGCCATTTTCTTCCATTCTGGCATTAAAGCCTGGCAAGGTCCACACCATGGAGCATAGAAGTCCACCATCCAGATTTCCTCTTGTTTTCTTCTCTGAACTAATTCAGCAAATGTCTCTGGTGTTAGGGAGACGACTGATGGATTCCTAAGATCCTAAATAAAGACAGCTTATGGACATAACTTATGGTTGCACAGTGTATCCCCTATCTAGGGCCGTCATGTACAAACAGACTGCATCAAATTCCGAGAACGTTCTGTGAAATTTGCTTGCTGCTCTGGTAGGGAAGACTCCGCACCACTGAAAGGCAGGGAAACATCAAAAGACATTCCTTCAACCCAAAAATCATAGGCCTAATTTGTTGAGAAAAACTATCCAAAAAATACAGCCAGGCTCCAAAAGGGAGGTTTTCTGCCTTTTTTCAATAAAAGGAGGTAAAAGGCAAGAAATTCAGCTTACCTGGCAGGAACAGGCATTATGAAACTCAGCCGTGCTATTTAAGCTAGAATGCAGAAGAATATATATAGTGCACTATGGGCCTCTGAATGTCAGCTAAAAGACTAATCTCCACCTGTTTCTGCATTTGTGTTCTTGAAGCTGCCTTTTCTGAGCTACCTGGAGAGAACAGTCTCTTCAAAGACTGAAAAATAGCCTGTGGATATAGCAGTGAACCTAAATGCTGGAGCCATGCTGGGTGCCAGAACTCTAGCATCAACAATGACCAATACCAGTAATTTGCAGTTCTGTGCGTTAAGAAAATTTAAGGACAGCTGAGAAATGTGGACAGCAGAAATCTAATTGACAAAAATGTGAAACCCCTGCTATATCAAGGTGTGTATGTGAAGCATTTTCACCTTAAAAGTAGGAAGTGATGTAATATTAATTCCTTTATCCTCTCTATAAGACAGAAATCATTACTATTTTGCAGATTGGAAGGGATCTTTATTTATTTGCTAATGATCTCAAAGTAATTACGTGACAGAGTAGGGAAATGAATCCATTAGTTGTCAAGTCTCTGACTGATAGTTGCTGGATCACTTTTCTTACCTAAGTTTTTTTCACCTTTTATTTTCTTTGTCTAATTAAAAAAAAATTAAGAATATTAGAATCTTCCAACTAAAGAACATATTTGTGTATGAACTGCACAGAACAAGACTGCAACAAGCATTATCATTTACGTACCTCAATAAACTCCAAGATCTGCTCAGCAGAGTGATGTCCTTCATATTCGTGAACATCAGACTGATTGAATACAACTGTCGTTGGGTAAGCTCGAATGTTATGCTGACAAAAGAGACAACAACAAATTGCACAGAATGATTAAGGCTTTTGGACCTGCCTCTGTCATTGGTATTGGTAGCTCACAGCTGCTCATCTGTTCAGTTTGTACAGTACAAGTGCTCAGACTTACATGCAGGTGAGAATCTGACACCATTACAAACCGGCACAGAGAAGATGCCAATTGTATTGGCAATTGAGATGGCATAATATGTTCTCATTTTAAAAACCAGCCAGTAATTCTTTTGCCATGCTCCACAAATACAGGAATTAATCCATGGGCCTCCTAAGCCTTAGCTTTAAAACTCTTCCCAGTCCTCCCCAGGAATGTTTGTACTGTATGAATAACTACTGTTTACCATTGAACACAGACCGTTTCCGTCATTTGAATTCCTCAGTGGGTAAACACATCTAAATAAAACTTGAAAAAGCTTGTCCCTTTTTGCTCAGTTTCCATGTGTTTTCAGACATTAACCCCACCATCCGGAATTATTAAATTCTGAGACGTCTGAAGTCTTCCAGTAACACTATGAAATTAGAATAAAATCTGACCTGTATTTTGCATTAATACCTTATCTGTAGTGGTTATATAGTTTGCTCCTTTGAAAAAAATTATGATTCAAGTGCCTGTTCAATTTACTGCCCTTTAAGAAAGTAACATTAAAGGACAAGCACTGTCTGCCCATATCCTACCCACAACTCAAAGAAAATAATATTGTTTGAAAGGATTATAATTGTATTTCTTTATTTTTAGTTCCTGCATCTTACCATGTTGCAAAGGCCTTCATGGACAGTACAGTCTAGTGTCCCAAATTTAAGCTGACCATAAAGATGTTTAGATGCTTTTCTCAGCTCTGGTAACAAAGCTCGACAAGGAGGACACCACTAGAAAACAAAACGCAAGTAAGTGCAATTGCTTTTCCCACAGCTGTTGGGAGAATGTCTGCGATTAATAATCTGCCGCTTTGACAACAGAGTCCACTCAATACAAAACCCAGCCTAGGAACTAGGGCTGCCAGGGAATGAGGAGTTAGAACAGCCTCTCATGATGCTGAAGGGCACTTTCAAGATATGCCTTGTTACATAGTTACAGAACAGATTTTAGAAGAAGGAAAATGTAGGTCTTAAATATTTACCGGTGCAAAGAAATCCACAAGCCATGGTTCCTTATCTTTGTCAGGAAAATTCTGGGGTCCCAATGTGATGACATGGGAGTTCACACTTTCTTTGGCAAATGCAACAATATCATATAAGATCTTCTTTCCTTCAAAGAACAATGTAGAAAGGAAATTTTATTTATACCTGTGAGAGGTGTCATTAAAAAACTGTGTGAAAGAAACAAGAGTCTTTCAGATCCCTTGTCTAATCTTTAAACACAGCCTGCTTAAATAAGTTTAGCAGGGACTGACTTGCTTTTTATCAGGAAGACAATGTTAAACTGTCCAAAACTACATAGGCAGGACATACTGCAGTTGATAGTTGATATATGGCTAAGTATTAAACTGGACAGTTACCCAATATTAGCCAAACAAATGCTTTATCCAAGACAAAACATGTTTCTGTCAAACAAAATGATGAAAATTTTTGTGACAGGATTATTGGTCATTTTACCATCTTACTTGTGTTGGAAGCAAAAAGTACAATTCTAGATACACTTGACTTGGCAAAGCGACTGACAAGGTAAAAACTTCAAGCAAAATAAATTACATTGATAAATCATAGCTATTTAGGTGTAACTGAAATTCCTGCTCACACAGCTCCAATGGGCAAAGATCCTGTCTCTTCATACCCTCTGTATACATATTTGTCAGCAGAAACGAGAGTTTGTCTGAGAATAAGAACTTCAGGTTAATCAAATCTGAAGTCACCGCACAAAGATGTACCAAGATTTATTACTCTTCTTAGATTTTAAACTATTGAAGCCCTTCAACATAGCATATAAAAAAGCCTGATTCTTTTGAGGATTATTTTCTCAGAAAGACTGGAGTGAGATAGCTATTAGTAAATGTTCTACGTGCCATCTATTTTTTAAATAGTAAACCAAACCATTCAGAAAAAAACCCTGTACACACCGTAATCCAATGTACTTCTCTTCCATTGTAATCCACACTGTTAAAAAATGCTGTATGGATATGATCTTTTCTTGCCTCCTCTGCAGCAGTGTAAACTGCAGAAGGTATCTAAGGCTTTACCTGGCACCAGCCATTAGATGCATGGGATCATCTCTCCCCCTTAGATAAGCCTAATGTTTTCTAAACAGCGAAAAACTGTTCTCTTTTCCTGTTATTACAGTATTGCGGTTCTGACAATCTTAGCAGGCTGTTTCTAATACCTCAGAGGCTGAAAAATGAGAACTTCATCTTGCATAACTGCCTTGTGCCATATTCTGGATGAAGCTACACCTGTTCCTGCAAGCTACAGTTTGGCTTCAGGCTCCCTTCTACTTCAACCAGCATTTTTTAAATCCTTCCAGCAGTAAATAGTAACATAGTTCCACAGCCTTTCCTGAAAGGAAACTGCAATACTGGAAATGAAAGTAAGTGGTAAAAGTCTCAATAGATATTTTTTTCTTGGACAGAAGTTATCAAAGCATGGAATCAGTTTTAGTGCAGTGACACATGAAACCAAGTTTGTCAAACCAGCTGCACTGTGTAACCAGCATGTTAAGCCTCACTGAAGGGTGTGTTCTACAGCATTCTTTGGTTATCCTATCCAAAGCAGAAGCTGTCCTGATCAGATTCACAGATTTCACTTGTATGTAATTATGTAAATGACGTTGAAACAGACTGCAAAGACAAAATACATCCCTCGGCATCTGATGACTGCTTACCCATGAAAAATAGAAAAAAGAAAACCAAAGGAAATTATAAATAGTTTGTGCAAGGCTACATTACGGCCAGAAGAAAGATAGCAAATATTAAAACTACAAAACTGTTTTTTGGGAAAACAAATGCAGTTCGCCAAAGATACTGTCATCTCAAAGAGATTAGGTCATGATTTAAACTTGCCAAAGTTTCCCTTACCATGATGAATTTCATAATCTCCAGTTCCTTTTCCTTTGAAGACTGCTAAACAAGGCTGATAAACATATAGTTTGTTGCAGACAGTTGGTGAGGAAAGACAGTCAAACTTCCCAACCTATATTTAAAAGACAGTACCATTTTAATTAAAGCAGCCTAATTTGTATCAATTAACATATTTTCAAAGGCAGTAAGAGTCAGAAAATAAAGATAAAAATTTGGTAAACTAATAAAAAGCCTTTTTTATAAACAACAGAGATCTTAAAATAAACTGATGTTCAAGAAAACTACTAGCACAACTATATGAGGCTGCTTGCTAATTTTTAATTTAAAGGCCAAAATGGGGAATAAAAAAAGAATTCTCTTCCCCACCCCCTCCAAATATAAAAGAAAGGAAACAAGAAGACATCTAAAATAACATCTAAAATGACATTAAAATTCTTTGAGTCAAAGCAACAATTTTTTAAAAATAAATACTTTATAGAATAATACAATCCATAGGCCTTTACTACAAAGTTTGAACTTGGTTTCTTTTTAATATGCAAATATTCAACATGATCACAGGGTTTTCTGAATAATTAAATATAGTTCCACACACATAAATCTGATGTTGGAATGTTAACTTGTAATTGTTAACTGAATGGGATCCACAGCAACATTTCCAATGAGAGAGCAGGTTTAAAAGATAATCTCTCTCTACTTTTAAATTATTCAAAACCGACAGGAAACTGAAGTGATTGCTTTAAATAAAAAACTTCATTACAGATAGATACTATATTATAGTATATCTCTTTCAGTACCAGAGGTGCCACGTGGTGGTAACAGCTAATAACAATGAAAACCATGTTTGGAATGTAAATGGCATGTAACACTAGATGAGTCAGCACTCTTACCTGAATATGCTCATCTTTAAGTAAAAACTTAAGTTTCTTAAATTCCTGCATATTTGATTTATGGCCTTCCCCAAACTGGAAGAAAAGCAGCCACCGGTGATGAGCCAGACGGTCCTTTAAACCACAGGAAAAAACAACAAACAACAAAACCAAAAAAAATTAACCCCAACTATACCAACATGTAAAATTCTTTTGTGTTTTATAAATGCAAATATCCAGTTATTCATCTCCAAGTGACCTCCACTCAACAAATTCTTTCATTTAGTCCTTCTACTAAGCTTCCTTTTACTGCATCATAATCAAGGAAGTGGAAAAATCTGAGAGCAAGCTGGCTACAAGCTGCACTCTAATATTTGTTGTTTCTATTTCCTGTTGTAAATTAACGCTGCTATGTGCAACTACAAGCGTGGAAAGACGTTTCCTTGTTTTTATTCCGTCCAAGACATAAGTTACTTTTAAGACTCCTAATTTCAGTTCATACATAATTTACCATGGATTAACAAGTATTTTCTTTTTCTTTCTGACAGTGCTGAACAAAATACATTTAAACTAAAATTCTCTACAATGTAGTTGATTCCAAAAATAACTAAAAAGCTACAGTTGCAGAGTAAGTTGCAATGGCAATTTCTGTGATTTCCTATATTCCTATGATATCTCCTCCCCTTACTTTTGTTATTTTGCTAAACCACTTCATTTACAGAAGTAAACGTAGACAAATGATGTTAAGCAATTTTGGGTACACATAAAAAGAAGTAATATTCAGTTAAATACTAGGCTGTGGTGTCAACAGGATTTGAAAAACATAGAAAATAACAATAAAAACATATTATTTGAATAAATCTTAGCATATTTTTAAAAAATTACCTCTAACGATGCTGCAGAGATTATTTCAAAGTCTGGTAGATGCTGCATTACTTCCTGATATATTTCTCTGGCATCCAAGGAGTTAAGAAACTAGGATGGAAAGTTAACTGTCTTTATTACAAGGAATTACAAACATCAACCTGATTAGTACTCAAAGTGTCAGGAAAATTATTCTTCAATCAAATGGAGAATGCAGTTAATAATATTTTATTTGATCAACTTTTTCATACATGTCATTTCACACACATCACTCTCAGAATACTGCTTTTTAGCTTACCTGCCTACAACATTAAACTCAAGAAATGGTGTTTTGTCAAGACAAGGACCAAAGAGTGTGAAATTCAAATTTCACACCAAACCCAACAATCAAGTTTACAACATTTCCAATCTAGTTCTACAGCCTTCCTTAACTGCATTGTAGAGATATTTAGGTTTCCTTAAAAGTTGTAAAATTTTGGAAGTAATAGGAATCAGTAACTAAGTTGTTAAGTTAAAAGGTTCAAAGTAGGTAGGTTGCAATTTAATTTCCTCCTTTTAAAAATATAGGTAACAGTAGTGACAATAAAGGAACAAGTCATGCTTCAAACAGAAACGTCTCCCATCAATTAGGGAAGTTCAAACTACCATACAAATGTAGGTTGCAATATTAGAATAGAATTGAACAGTAACATTTGTACTGACAGACACCGTAGGAGTACTTTTATCACACATGTCAGGGTTGCATTTCTCAAACTTGTGATACCTCGGGCATATTATTTCTGGAACAAAATATTAGGGGCACATCAAAGATCATGGAATCATTTTGGCTGGAAAAACCTTTTAGATCATTGAGTCCAAGCCTTAACCAACCGCCAAGTTCACTACTCTAAACCACGTCCCCAAGTGCAACATCTACACATGTCTTTTAAATACCCCATGGGATACTGACTCAACCACATCCCTGGGCAGTTCCAATGCCTCACAACCCTTTTGCTGAAGAATTGCTAATATTCAATCTAAACCTCCCTTGCTTGAGAGCATTTCCTCTTGTCTTGTGAGTTTTTACTTGGGAGAAGAGACTCCCAGGCTGGCCTGGGATAGCTGGGCAGCAGCATTAGAATCAGCTCTTGGGCCAGTCACAGAGCACTGCCTAGCCCTGGCCTCCCGGAGCTGCTCAGGGAGGCTCCCGGGGAGGTGGCCAGGCAGACTTACAGGCTGCTGCTGTTTCCTGTCCCAGCAAACTGGAACCACCTCCAGGATCACTGCCTGAGCAGACAGAGGGATAGAAACTCACAGCAGAGCATACAAGCTTAGAAGAAAAAAGAAAAAAGCATCTTTTCAGTTGTGTATCATCAGTCTGGGAATGATTTATACATTCCTTAGCATGGTTATCACTTTGTTTTATCTAAATAGGTAATGAAAAACAAGTCATACCAAAACACCTCCTTTCTCTTTGTTATTTATGGTGGCTCCAGGTGGAAAGTATGCAGTAGTACTAGATGAGACATCTAAATTATCACAAAGTTCACCCTGGGTGCCACAGTCCATCCAGCCCACATTAACAAGACCTTCCTGTAATCAGGAAAATAACAACATAAAACAAATCCAAAGAAAAGTATTTTTTAATTTCAGCTTCAGAAATGCTTTTGAAAATCCCAACACAGGCAATTATATATAACACTCACAAAATGAAACAACACTGTAATTTATTAGTTTATATTCATTCTTATTTTATAAAATTCTTAAAAAAAATAATGTTATAAAAGCTACTCAGTCAAAGTATTTAAGTCTTCTAAAAGTTAACGGGTGAAATCTTGGTTCTACTAAACTCAGTGAGAGTTTTAGTTACAATTTGATGCTTTCACTTCTGTTATTTTAACTATAACAGGTAATGCTTTCAAAGTGAAACACTGCTTACCAACATGCCAGCTAGCTTAAGGCGGGTTTGGTAACTCAAGCAATCTGCAAAACAAAAGTTAATTTATTTACAAACATAAAACTTCACCTTATTAATGCATTAAATCTACTCTTGCTTAGAATTGCCCATTTCCTCCCAAAAAACATGACCATTTCCAATGGTATGCTTCTTGGCTGTTCATCCAGTATTCCAGTGACTTGGAGTTGTCACATCTAGTAATCAGCACTTAATGACTGTCTACTAAAAGTTAAAAAACCCTCACAAATAACATTCTCTTGCTTCATCAACACAGAATTCTCATTTAAAAAATTTAACTATTTTTACTGTATTAAGACTGACCTTTAAAATTTGTTAATCAATGTTTAAAAAAAATTAACCCAAGTATCTATATAGAGTCTTGGAATGATATTTCAATGGAAAGATCCATTTCCTGTGATACAAATAATAATTCACTATAATAAATACATCATATGCTTTAATTATCCATCCAGACTTCGAATAGTTGCAGATGCAGTTTTTTTCTAAAGATTAAGATGCATCAACCTCTCTTTACCCGAAACAAGTTGAAAACTTATTAACAAAAGGGCTGCAACTTGAAATCAAGCTATTTACAAATGTAAATCCAAGACTGCAGCTCTGGTTATTCAGTTCTCAGAACAAAGGTCTCTTTATAAGGCTGAGAAATCTTTATTTGTCAAAGGTGTAGTGCATTTACTTAGCTCGACCAGCTAACCAAGGTAACTTTCTCACATACTGTATCCAGTACTGATCCCAAGAAAGCCAGGGACAAACAGCAACAAAAAACTACTCTGTCATGAAACCAATGGTAAGACCCAATTACTGGGTGCAAACCTACCTTCAGAGAAATTATTCAGCTAAATTTTAATATTGGTGGTGTAAGGGGAAGATACAGCCTTTCTTCTACTCAGCTATCATGAGAAGCTGGCATGTACCTAAGCATTATCTGTCACCTGAGCTGCAAACTGAAGGCAGAAGCTTTTTCTGCCACTTCCCCTCCTGATGGGTTATGCTCGAGTGCTGCTTTAATGACTCATGGGACATTACAGAAGCACAATAACATAACTTTTCCATTAATGTCCCTTTTGTCAAACTGCCTCTAAAACAGAGCTTAAATGACCCACAGGCCAAATACTGTGGTCATCTAAGATGTTTTAACATTTTTTTAGTAGCAAAAGGGACTGTGCCACTATCAACAGAAGTCTTCTTTTTTGTCACCTTATTTGGAAAGTATTTAATATACCTACCCCCACGTTCAGCACAGAAGGTGATCAGCCAACCAACACCAGAAGCAAATGAAGTTTCAATAGCATTTACAAAATTTCCTAGGAGTGAAACAATTTGCATCAGTTTGTGACTAGTTAAATGTCACCACGAAACTAGATTTTATATTTGTATTAGCAAATTACATAAACTATTTTTATTCTCAAAAAGAAGACTTAGCAACAGTTGACAGATTCCGTCATATGCATAGTTTCTGCCATATTTTATATAGTAAAAACAATTTCAACGATAGCCCCCCAAGCAAAACATGAAAATTACCTGCCCATAACTCAGTGACAGTGCTTGTAACATACTGCATGGCAAAGTTCTTTAAGCTCTCTTTTGACCTGTCTCCATAATATTTCACTGGTTGCTATAGAAGACAGAGAGTAAAGTTTATAAAGTTAAGAAAGAAAAAAAAAAAGGCAAAAAACCCCATCCCAAAACCTACTGTGTTCTTCTAACAGTACTTACACAACTGCAAGACCAACCCCCACTACTACTCTAACTGTTCTCTCCCTCTCCTATTGGAATGTTTGAAATTTAACCTTAATTTAAATTTTGTAATATGATTTCTTTCCAAATACTGCAACACAAGGATAATTTAGTCTTAGAAACACCAACTCCCAGTGACTGTATTTCTATTTAAATAAAAATTGCTTACATCACTCCATTTAGCATTCAACCTCTCAAAACTTATCACTGTCAAAATGTACCCATCTATTCAAGTGCACTTTGTACATCACCCCAGCACCACGACTTAACAAGCAGCTATAAAGAGTGACGTACATCATGCAGGTAGCATGGAGGAAATCTTGTGGAAGGAATTTCCAGGTTTCTTTAGGCATATGATCATATTCTTTAGACTCAAAACCACAGACTATGCTTTGTACTTGAAAAGTCCATTACAACACTATAAGAGAAACTGTTCAAGGAGACTTGTTGCTTTGCTACAGCACCTCTGCTGACAGTATCTTCCCGAATCAGGAATGATACATTGCACAGAAAAATGATTTAGAAAAACCACTGTAAAAATATATTAGCATTTATTTTGAATTGTATATATACAACATAAATTATATATATTAAAAAATATATATTTTTGAAGTTAACTTTGTAAATTTATTTGGCCAAGGTAAGGAAAGAGAAAAAGTTATATTTATTAAAGGATGTAACATACTAAACCTAAGAAGATCTTTATATAAATCTCTGTGATTGAACAAGTATCAAAAAAATACTTCTCCATTCTTCATTTTAAAAACACTTTAAGTCTTACCACTCACCATTCCAGTTTTGAAAACATACAGACTGGGGTAACTGTTAATCCCTTTAATTCGACAAAGCATTCTGTTATCCCCACAGTTCACAGCTCCAATGCGTATTACTCCATCCAACTCCTTAGCAAATTCTCTCCACTAAAAAAAAAGGTCAAAAAAGAGGCTATTTTCCTATAAAGACATAATGAAAAATGAGCACAAGTTTTATTTCTAGCATTTTGAATTGCTATCTTTGGTTTCAGCTTCAGTGTAAAAATCTACTTCATTAAGTTTTATGCTATTAAAACCAATGAATTTTCAGAGTTAATTTACTTGTTGTACGTACCGTAGGTGCTAAATCATGGCAGTGGGAGCATCTAGGAGAATAAAAATTCACAAACCACAGTTCTCCTGAGTTTACAGCAGCATCTAGATGGAGAGAAGAAAATTATAATAATGCACATCTGCGATGTAGTTATAGAATGTACATTTTTGCTACACTGTATTCCCCAAAAGCTGTATTAAGTATTTAATGTCAGGCACAGTAACAGTAACTCAGATGAGATAAAGATTGTATCTCACTTGCACATACTCACTGTTCTAGGCAGGTGCACAAAAATCATATTTCAGAAGCTATCAGTACCCTGACTTTCAGCATCTGTTCTATTAATTAAGAAATAATGTACTGTCTGCAGATTATTCTAGCTGAAATGTGTGATAGTGTAAGTCTTGTTACAAAATACAAGTTCTAAAAGGTTTTTACCCACTAGAATATTCCATTTTCTTATATTACTTTAAGTATTTAGTGGGTTCCACCTGGCAATCTTTTTATGAAGAATTCATGTCTCATGCAATTTAAAAACCCAAGTTACTGCAACTTCTCGAAAAGTCAAGGGAAACATTAAAAAATAATCTCGCTTAGAAAGAAAAGAACAGCAACAAAATATACCTGAAGAGCAGTTATCATCTTGAATTACTTGGCTTTTAGCCTGTCCGCTTTTAGACATAATTCTTACGGTGGATTTTGTAACTTTTATTTGCCTGTATGAAAATTTCCTCACAAAAAAGACAACTAAGGAACGTGTAGACCCTGCAGATGGATTAACCAAAGCAAGACTCTGTTCTCAGGGCGAGCGTTGTGAGGGTCTCCTATTAGAACAGTTTATAAAATTAATTCATTATGTAGGTCCAATCCTACACAGGAAATTGTATTTCAAACGCAGATTAAAAAATCCAGTATTTTTTCCTCTCTAGTCTCTATTAGGAATACACAACTTAGCAGTAATTTTAAAAGAAAAAAATCTGGATGATATTCTCATTCAAACTGTTATCTTTCCAGACCTAAACTGTGTTTTTAATCTCTGGTATCACCTTCTGGTTTTGAACCACACACAACTGACTGGATTTCACAGAAAAAAATACATTAGAAAAGTTCTGTCAAGTGCATTTTTATGCAAGAGAAACAGGAATAAATTAGGAGAAACGAAATTTTAATTAAAATAATTTCTTTTTACAGATATCACAAAGTAATTTTAAAACTTAATGTAAACTGTTTATTGATATTGATCTATTTGCTAACCAGTGTTTAACAGGAAGCATTAAGGGGTATTTTTTTTTGTTGTTTTCTCATGTGAAGATGATTTTCCAACATGTGTTTGTAAAGATAGGTAAGAAAAGCTCAGCAGGTAAAAATTGTACTCTGGATTGTCATGTTGTCAAACAGTAATTTATTTAAAAAACTTACCAAACTCTCCTCTATCCAATGTTATAATTTCGGGATCATCGTCATAAATACCTATTAAAAAAACCCAACAACTGCTTTTTATTTTTCCATCTTTAAAATGGAGAAACAAACTATCATCTTATGCACAAGGGAAGACAGTAGATTTAAACTGAAATACTAAGCTGGCAAAGAGGTTGTACAAAAAGGCTTTCCTTGTTTAATAATGTGGAACCTGAGTTCAACTTCTTGCTAGCTCACGCTCATGCCACAAAAGCTGCTATCAGAACAGTTCTTTCGATAATTTAGTAACCAACCACAGAGAGAGCAGAGAATTAGAACTACTGCTGTTATGGCAAGAGCATTAGAAATAACATCATCCAGTTGTCAGATTAAAATTCAAGAAGCCTCAGCTCTCAGTAAGAGATTTACGTAATGTCCAGAAGCTTCCACAACTTCTCTCAGCCTCTGGTTATCTACACATTTAGATCACAAAAGTGTTTCTAGCCACAAGCTTTTCCACTATCAGAATGTATGAATGCAGTGGAATGAAGCGGACAGAATAAAGGTAAGGAAGACAAAGCTAACCAGTCCTACCTAGGGCATCACTACAAAACACTTTACTACTTCAACTACACAAGAAAGGCAGTGCAGAGTTACCAAAAGTACTATTAAAGAGCATTATATTATGCTACTATGGTTGCAGATCTTTTACAGTACCTAACATGGTGAGATGTCATTTCACCTGAAGTGTACAAGGACTAAACGCACACAAATAATGAGAGAAATTAATTTCTACAGGTGACAAGGTACTTCTTATATTACTATCCACTTACATCTCACATAATATAATACATACACTCACCCATACGTATAAATATATATAAATCTGTATTTTTATATACACATTCACACATGAAACATAAAAATAGATGCTCTCCAAATGACAGATTAATAGACATTTAAGGATACTGTTTGTCAACCAAGCAGTGAAACTTCAGGCAGATAATTTATCTCAAGAAGTCTTAGGATAATATCCCTATTTTCCTGTGATATTTGCACCACGGGTTTATTCAATTTCAATCTGCACAGACATTAATTTCTTAGAAATTTGGGCATATTAAATCAAACAACACCAGAAAAAAATGGTTGCCAAGGTGTAGGGTCCTTTCAGCTCTTTCTTTCATCCCAATCAAACTATGTTTCTCAGTTCCCTGTTTTAGTTTAGTCCTGTTACACCAGCTCTGACTACCATTTATTGCAGCCTTTCCCTACAACTACCTAAAATCTGTTGAAACAAACCATAAATAACTTGTCTCAAGATCATTTTAGGTACGATTCTGTTATTTTTTTCAGTTTCTACTACCTCTTTACTGATCTCTAATTGCATAACTGCATATCAAATAGGCTTGACAGTGCAAAAATTTCCTCTCAAAATCCCCCTGAAGAATACTAAACAAAAAAAGTCTTCCTGCATTAATAAGTTAAAAAGAATCCTGTTGATGAAATATTAACAGTGACATTTAAGTGAAAAAAAAGCTTTGCACTTTAAAAAAAAATAAACAAGAAGTTAGATGACCTATAAAAAGGCAAGCAGCAGGAACAAAAGGCTAGGTAAATAGATTGCATCTCTGGGTAGCCATTAACAGGGTAAATAAAATATTGGGCCAGCAGAGAGAAAGTGACAGCTACAGAGCAGACAGAAATCTGGAGAGGATACATCAGAAACACGCCAAAAGCTCCCAGATAGATATGAATATTGCATTTCCTTGTGACTGTTTTAAGCAAAACAGAAACACACTCATAACTTACCAAAGTCATAGCGATAAAAGTGCCAGCTTTCGTAACGACCTCCTTGCTGCTGATCTTCGAGACCCTTCTCTCCATATTTATCATACTTCTTCCGTAGATCTTCATCTTTAAGTACTTCATATGCTCTATTTATTTTCAGAAAATTGTCATGTGCATTTGGATCATTCTATGTAAGGAAAACTATAATTAGTAATTAATTAATAAACCATATTGTGCATATAATGCTGAGAAAATTATCTTTGGAAATATTTTTATATCACTGCTAAGGATGCCAGTTGTGATGGAAGCAGAGACTGCACAGGGATCTCAAAACAAACTACAGTAAAGTTTTCCTTTCCTGAAAGCAGATATGTCCTCCTATTTCTTCATCCTCACTAAAGTACCAACTGAAATAAAAAGTGAACTGGTAGGAGGCTGTAACATTTGCCAGTGATCCCTCTTCTTTCAACCCTTTCTCTTCAGTGGAATTAAAAAAAACACTCAAGAATGAAGACATACCATTTCCTCTGTAGTCTTTTCCACTACCCTAGAATCCCTACTCAACCAGCTCAAAATCTCTCCTATAGAGACAGATTAATCCCTTCTGGTGTTACAGTGTAGACAGATGCCGCCTCCTTTTATTTAAAAAACATTCTTGTTCTAGGTAGCTTGGGAATTAGAATGGTGAAAAATCTGCAGACATATTTTGAACCCCAGTTTGGGATCTGCACTGGTGCAGTGTAATAGTGGTGTGCCACACAGTCCTGCTCTTTTAACTTCTGCTTACATGTTTCGTTCAAAAGACTTTTTCTTAAAGATTTTTGATTTTTTTTACCTAGATGCACAGGAAATTGATTACCATTATGGAATTTGTCTAATGGGTTCGTCTTCTATATATCATCGCTAAGGTTGAAAACAACCTGTTGAAAAATCTTTAGTATCTGCACACTTAGAAACTACAGAATCTGACCCAAAATGCCATTATTTTGAAAGTATCAACATAGGGAAAACATAACTTTCATTTAATAGCTACAAGTTGGCATCCCTAACTTTGCTGACATTTGGCTTTCTCTCTAAGCTGTCAGAGGCTCCAGTGGAGTCAGTGAAGGCAGGCCCTGAGCTCATATGAAATACTGCTGTCTTTTGGGACTCCATGCAGTTGTACATACAAAGATCTAAACACTTTTATTTCCTGTGAATTTCTGCTTATTTCAAGTGATTTCAAGGAAAAACTGATGATGTTTAAAAGTGATTTCTTTGTATTTCAGAAGTATGTAGCACAGACTGAGCCATTCCCAATCTTCTCTCTCCAGTTAGTCCAGAGCTCTTTATAACCTCCACCATTATACCTTGGCAGTCCCAAAAGGTCTGTTTTGTCCTATCTGATACCTGGAGACTGATGTCTCAGAACAGGCTGTTCTTATTTGACGTTTAGAGGAGACTTCAGGATAGGGAAACAGCAAGTCCCCCTAAGCTAAATGGAAAGAGGAAGGCTCATCAGCTTACCAACAAGGTAATATGGTACATGTCTAAGTTGTCCTCTAGTTACAAAAATATAAGCGAGAATTAAAGAATCTTGACTCTTTTTACTACAGCAATTTAATGCAGCCCAAATTCAACACAACCATGTATGACCACTCTATCACTTTTTGTAAATTTTCCCTGCAGAAAATCTGAGTTTAACTATATTATCAGGTGGTTACTTCACAATAACAGAAACATTTTTGGTAAATTAAAACTGCTTTTTGTTAAAACGTTAACACCCATTAAGTCAACAACTTTGAACTGTTAAAAAGGTAACTTACCTGATTTTTATCAGGGTGCAACTTTAATGCCAGCTTTTTGAATGCTTGTCGTATTTCTCTACTACTTGCTTCTTTGGATACTCCAAGTAAACTATAGTAGTCCTGATCAGTGCACACAAGAACTATTACACATACTAAAACTAGCAACAAAGGCCTTTTGAAATATCTAATATAATCTCCTTTGGATGCTAAAAGCTCCATTACGAAGCTTTTGGAAATTTCACAGGTTCTGATTCAAACAGACTTTGAGAAGAGTCCCCAGCAAACGTGCCAGCATTCAGAGATACAGCTGTATTTATGGCAGAGCTCTTCAAAATGCCTGTTGTTCTACTTCATGTCACGAGTCTTGCTAAAGAGACACCCTATAAGATAACAGAGAAAAAAACAATTAAATACTACTTATTCAATAAACACAGGTTAGTAACGAACCCCACCGCCAGCTTGTGCGGGCCGCACGTGTACATTTAAGTTTCTGGATGGCGAATTACCTTCTTTCTGAAGACCACACAAGTGGTAGACCATCTCTTAATTGTGACTGCGGTAATCATGCACAGCTTCACTGAATGACACTAAAAGCCACGCACCGGTATCGCATTTAAAAAAGGCGGGTATAAGAGGGCTCCTTCTAACCCACCTCAAGTAGCGCCGGGGGTCATTCCTCCGAAAGAGTCGGGTAGCTTTGAGCCGGCTGCCGCCCCGGGGTGGGGGCTGTCCGCCAAGGAGGCGGCGGACGCCCGTCGCGGACAAAGCCGGGCAGACGAGCACCGCGCCAGGAGCCGCTGCCGCCGGGAGGGCGCAGGTAGGAGCCCCGCGGGGCTGGGAGGAGGGCGCGGGGCCGCGGGGAGGCACCGGGGCGGGGCGG
>VZTD01005804.1:1713754-1738367 GCA_013397725.1 Rhagologus leucostigma | reverse complement strand
TCCGGGGCTGACGTGGCCGCCGCGCCCGCCTCGGGCGGGGGGCTCGGCTCCTCCCGACCGCTCCTTGCCGGGGCACCCCGGGTCCGCCCCTGGCCCGCCCCTTCCTTAGCGGCGCCCGCCTCCGCCTGCCGCCGCCTGCTGCCGGCACCGCGTCCCTGGGGAGCCCCGGCGGGGCGAGGCCGTCGGGAAAGGAGAGGTGCCGGTGGTAGAGTTGAGGAGGAGGAGAGCTCGCCAGAAGCTCTCGTCCAGTCCGCGCCCTGAGCGCAGGCCCCGCCCGAAGGTGCCGCACGAATTTCTAGGGATTTGAAGCCCGCGAAGGGGCCCGTTTCCGAAGGGCGATTCCCCGCAGCTCAGGCAGCTGCCGCGGCGCGGCCGGCGGTGGGGAGGAGATGAGGTTCAGGTCTCCCCGCAGGCGGCCCCTTTCCTCCCCTAATGCAGTGTCCGCAAACACACAGGCCCGAGGCACCGCCAGAGGCTTCCCGGCGAGGGCAGCGCTCCCCGCCGAGCCCCGGCGGCACGGCAAAGGACACGCGAAGCATCGTTCAGGGCGCTGGGTGCTCCTGCTCTCTGAGGTTAGGCTGACAGCCTAGCCCGGGCTGGGCAGTGATGGAGTGTTCTGGGGGTTGCAGAGGACTTCTTTCAAAAATTCACATGGCGTTAAGAACGATTAAGCTCTTAATAACCAGTTGTTACTGTTAGTGGAGAAAAAACATGCGTTGTTTTATGAGCAGGACCTGAAAAGCAGGTTATCAAACACATATACATTGCAAGAAGTCTTTGCAGGTATTTTCTGTTTCAGAGATAATTCGGGATTGTATTGCAATGCCTATAACCCACGATTTCTTACAGTTTGCCTCTCTGTACACTTGCTTTGTTTGAAATGATGTCAAAAAGTCTTTTGGTTCACCCTCTTGCTCTCATTTATGTAGATGGAACCAATCATAAGTTCTGACTGCTTCTACTTCTGACAAAGTCCAAGTGGTATAGAAGTACCTAAGGCTCATTGTTGAAGGGGAATTCTTTTTGTGCTTGTTCTTTAGTCTCAGCCACCTGAATAAATATTTTCATTGTGAAATATTTTTGGGAAAAAAATATCGAGTCAACAAATACAAAGATGTACTCTAGTATAGCGTACCTGAGAAATTAGTTTATAGCGTTAATGTTATTGCATGTTATTACAGAAACCAAAACATCTGTCAAACTTATGGTGAAAAACTTATCCTGAAATATTGTATTTCCTTCCGGATGGTTATGTGACAAAGTAGCTTAGTAGGTGGTTCCTTTGCTTCTAACTTTCAATTTTCAGAATTTAAATGAGACTACACACAGAAGCGTTGACTCTTTGTTGCAACATATGCTTCTTTATGTGTGTATTCAGTGACTTGGGGTCTGTCAGAAGGGGTGGGGATAATGTATTGCAGTTGTTATAGGTTCATTTAGCATATGATGATACATAAAATCAGGCATACTAAGACAGTACGGTATATAGTATAAATATAAACCAATATAAAACATATGAAATGTGTCAGTCTGAAGTAAGTTTTGTGTAACTGTCAAGTGTTTCTAGGTAAGCAAAATGATTTCTCTCTCAGAACTCACATGCAGCAATGAACTATATACTGTGGAATGGGTAAAAGCTCTCCTGTTTAGCTAGAGGAGTACAGGAATAGGCATTTCTGGATCTTCACTTGTGATTAAAACTTTAATAATAACAACCTTAATTTAATTTAAATTGATGTTATATTTTTGCAAGCAGTGCGTGTCTGAAAATATTCACTCAAATATTTGCTTGAATTCCTAATGGTAGTGAGTTCCATGAGTTACTCTGCTGTTCTTTTTGTCAGTGTCTTTGAATGCCTAATTCGAGCATTAAAAGAGACAGTGAGCAAATGCCTTTATGTAATCTTAAGGATTCTGATCATTTTAATGGCTAAGTATCCTAGTTTTATCATACTGCTGTAATTCTTTTCAAGTTGATATTCTGATTTAATAAAATGCTTCAGTGTTTTGTTGTTTCCCTGTTGTGGTTTTTTTTTTTCGCAACTGCTGTTTTTTATCAAATTGTGTCTGCATGTCTAGATGGATTGCTTCTCTTTGTACACTGCTCTGGTCATGTATAAGGAACTGTGATGTGATGTAGCTGCATTTCATCAGTTAAGGAATATCTATGAATGTTTTGGTTTTCTGCTCTGCTCAGCGGTGTGGGCTTGGGTCAAGAGGAGCAAGAGAGACGAAGGTTTTGTGGAATTCTGAGTTGCAGCATACTGAACAAGTGGCCAGAAAGAACCAGGAAAAGCTGCTATAGCTTAAAATGTGCAGCATGCCCTAGTGCTAGAGCTGTTGGTTTTCATGAAGGGTGTAATGACTTGTGTCCCTAGTGACTTCACATGACTCACAAGTCACTTAACTCACCTTCACTTTGTGATAGGCGTTTGTCACCTGCTTTCGTAAGGACCCTGCTGCAGTGTAGCTAAGCGGGCCCATTTGAGCACACAATGTTACTTTTCTCACCGATTTGATCTATAAGCCCAGAGAAGGACTGAAGTTCATTCTAGTCTAAGGTTGTCTTTGGTAGTCACGCAGTTAAATGAGCCCCTGGCTCAGTGATTGTTTTGTCTATTTCTGCCTTCTACTGTTTGTTTTGAATCGGCTTTAGAAAGTCATGCCAGAAACTATACATAATAATTGCAAAATCCTTCTTTTTGCTGGAATTACAGCGTCAAATTTGTACGTGATAAAGATTTTGAGAACTTTCCTCACTGTGCTCAGTTTTTTTTCCTTTCATCCTGCTTTTTTCCTTCTGACTGTGGCTTTGGGGAACTGTGTAACCTGATTTTACTTTCCCCTGGAGAACTTGGGGACAGTGTACCTTCTCATCTTTTATGAAATGCTTCTTAAGTGATTTCATTAGACCTTCTTTGTTATCTCAAACCTCACACCCTCATCAGAAGTCATGTCTAGCTTTTACAGCAGCATCTAAACCTGTATCTCGTTTGGCATTGGTTTTAATATTTCATTTCATAAAATATTTTCATCTTATTTTTCCTGATTTTGTTAAGGGGATAAGACGGGAAAATCTAAAATATTGGCTTTTGAATTAGGACTATTTAAAGGAAACCAGTACAATTATGGAAAAAGTTCGTATTATCACCAAGAAGAAATAGGGAAAGAAGTGGACAATTAGATTTTTCACATGTATTAGAAAATAGAAGCCAGGTCAGTTACTTGGTATTAGATATGAATATTTTAAGTAATTTTCTGGTTAATATGGTGCATGCATAAAATTACTTCATAGTTTAATTTTTTTTTTCTGTGCCTGAGTGCACTTTACTTGTTAAATAAATAGGTTTTTTTTTCTTTCACTTTCCTCCAAAGAATTTCTTCCCAAACCTAGTGGGGGGGGAGGGGTGGTTATAACCTGCCTTCTTAAAAAGAGACGTTCCTTTCGAAGCGTTTCCCTTAATTTGTCTCAAACTGAGACAGAAAGCTGGTTGGAAAGGATGCCATCAAATACCATTTTACAGAATATATAAAATGTTTAATTAAGCAGTAAAGCTATATAAACCATCTGCTTCTGTTGAAATAGTCAAGATGTTAGGGAGCCATTTCTTGTAATTTAAAACCTCTATGCATTTTTGATTGCTTTAAAATTAGCATTCAGCTTTCATAAGGATTTGCTTATTTTTTTCCTGCAGTGAAATATGCAACAACTGTTAATGAAGAGGACTTTGAACAGAAATTCTTTTCATTTAGCACATTTTGAACTTTAACATATCAATTTTTGTCATCTAAGTTTTTTGTTCTTGCTAGCAGTTTAAAGAAGATCAAAAGCTAAAATAAACTGCTGCTGTTTGACACTTTCTGTACAGTGCATGGTGGGTAATTTAGGAGGAACTGGGTTTTATTTTATTCCATTCATCAACTGGGCCTTTTCCTGCGAATGACTTCATTGATGCTGAGTAGCTGAAAGTGTCATGGCATACAGCTTTCAGGCCGTGGTGCTGCAAACTAACTCGTCTAGCAGGCTGCTGAAGAATCGACATGAACTCATAGAATCACGTAACTCATGTGTCTTGGCAGGAGAAGGGCTGTGAGCAGAAGGGATATGTCTCTTCAGTCATTCCCAGTGGCAAAATTCCTGGGGAATCCTTGCACAAACCAAAGCCGCCTGACAAATCCCAACTAAAACCTAAACATTCAAAGGAGCTTACCAGGAATTCCATATCCTTGTTAGCAGGTTTTCAAAATCTGTAAATGAAGTGTGGTGAATTGAACAGGCAGAGCTGTATTTGTCTGTAACTTCCAGGTTTATTTGGAGATTCTCTGATGCAGTTGGAAAGCTGTTTGCAAGGTGCTGTTCAGAAGGGAGGTTTCTGCCAGTTTTGAAAAGATGAGGAGATAAAATGAGGTATAGCTGTGGGGGCAGAAGTTTCCTGTAACGCATTCTTCACAGTCTAAAGGTTTCTTTACAGACCTTAAGCACAAAAATGTTCTTTCTGTCTGACTTGGTCTGCCAGTTGTTGATTTTTTTAATTCCTGACTATGGTGCTATAAAGTGTTTTTTCCCTTGTACATTCCAGAGACTTGCACCTCACTCTGTTTCCTAATAGCTTTGCAGAAATCTTCGTAACTGTTTTGATGCACAGTTTTATATATGCAGAAATTGTTATAAGAACATAGTGTTAACACCTGTGCTTTTGTAAATCTAAATAGGACAAATAAGCTGTGAGATCCGATATTTTATAGAATTTTCAGATATCTTGGGTGAAGAGACATTCAGAGATGACTTCACTGTAGTCTGCTAAAAGGGTAAAAATACTGACAGATTTGATTCCAAAACCCCTGTCTTCCCTTACTCTGTAATGGCTTAAGAGTTTTTCTGAATTCAGTAGTAATTTAAGGACAAGGGTGACTAATTCGTATGCAAAGCATCCATAAACTTGACTGGGTCTTAAAAATCTCCACATCTGCAGTGAGACCTCACATAGAGAGGCATGCAAACCACAGCAGTGTAGCAGCTGGCGGAGCTATCTGAGTATCCTTGAAGGAGTTTTTATAAAAGAAAACAGAAAAAACTCAAGATTGCAGCTCTTCAAAAAGTCTAAATCAAAGCAGAAACTTTGAAAAATGATGATAGATGTGTCACTTTGGAGAGGAGTGGCAGTCATCTGTCAATGTACCGAAAAAAGCAAGCAAATGGAAGTTGTTCTTAATATTCACAGCCTTTAGTCAATATGATACAAGATGGGCTTGCTGCTTCTCATTTATCATTTAAACTTCCCTTTGAGGGTTTCAGAGTCTTAGCAGCCTGCTCTAATTCTGCTGACTTACTGCCACTTTGTGTGCTGCACTGGCCCCTTTTCAGCAATTCTGAGCTGTCTGGCACTGTTTGGAAACAAAACAAAGCATTCCTATGACACTACTGAGATTTCCCATCTTCAAAAACTATGTGCTATGGCCCATGAAGAACAAGTCAAATTTAAGTTGATGATAGGAGTTAGGACAATATGAAAAAAGTCTATTTCTCCTGCTTCCTGCCTTCACTGCAAGCTTTGTTGTTCCTTAAAGGTTTGTCTGCCGGTGTGTGTGGTGTGTGTGCACGTGTGGCTGGATGACTTGCTCCAGGCTGAAGCCCAGGTTTTCTGTTCCCAATTCATGGATTTACACCTGCTTGCTGTGCTCTTTATGGAGTGCAGTTATTCCCTGTAGACCCTTTAGTCCAAATCTAGCTACTTGGACTAGGAAAAGGCATGTTCACAGGAAGTAGAAGCAAAAGTTAAAAAGGTGAAAGAAGTCAGTGATTAGGCAAATTTGGTTGGAGGAGGCAGAGCTGGATGTTTTGAGGCTAGGAGATAACAAATCATGCTTTTTGAAGGCAGTGAAAGGGACTGCTTGGTTATACTGGGTTAGTTGTTTAAAGATTAGTACTTTTCCATAGTAATGCTTCAGGCTGTGATCTTTTAGTCTCACTGATGAACACTTATTCACAAAAATAGCCTTGGACAATGTGAGCATTATTCTTGTAAAGTGGATGAATCTTCAGAGCAAGCTGTGTAGTGTTATTTTTGCAGGGTACCTCCCCTAGTCAGTGTACGAGTCTGTAAGAATTACATTCTGCTTGTCTTTGTGCTTCAGTATTTCCTCATGGCTGTTGCATTTCTTCTAACCTGAACCATAACATGCAGCATGTGGTGGAAACCATACATCCTCAATGAATCTCTACATGTTCTCATACACACTATGGCAGCTTGCTTGCAGACTAGAAACACAACTGTTCTGCTGTCAGTGAGAATTAAAATAATCCTCCCTTTGGGCACATAGGTAATTCTTTTGGTTTTATTTAATATTTTACTGTTGAAGAATGAATTAGGTGTTTGACTGTTGTTGTCTGTGGAGCTGATGCTGTCACTTCCACACTGCGAGCAGGTAGAGGTTTATTCATTATGGACATGTTCTAGAATAAATGAAACACCAAATCGCATACACTTGGGTTCTGCCTTAACATGACCTCTTCTACCTACATTGTAGGTGTCTTAACATACAGTGGGGGTTTTGCATTAGGTATCATGCTTAATTTGGTTCTGAAGGTGGCAGTGTGAGGAAAAGCATTCATTTCCACTGGTATGTCGTATACATTGCTTATACGTCTGACTGTACAGGGTGCTGCAGTGTAAGCCTTTGACGCAGTATAGAGAATTTAAAACTGATTTATTTGCACTGTTACTTTATTTACATTGCATTTATTACTTCTGTTGAAAAGAAAATGTTTGAACTCCCAATGGATAAACCAACTATATTATTTTAAATTTCTTGTGATTCACATTCAGATATCTTTAATGAGCCCGAGGAATGATTGCCAACTAAACTTGGCTCATTAATTTAAAACTAATGTTAATAGTGTTATTTTTATCTGTATTCCTTTAAAATTGTTCCCTGTGCTCTTGTTAAATTCATGATCCATAAATAGATTCTTAATTTATGCTTTGAATCATCAGATAGTTATAACTTCTATGCTGAAACTGTAATAAAGCAAAGATTTCTAATAAACAGTAGCTTTCTAGAACATCTGTCAGTTCAGTCAGCACTTGAAACACTTGTCATAAACACATATGTGCTAAAGTCAAAACCTCGCTGTTTTAAATGCCCAGTCTGGTTGCTGGGCTGGATCCTAAACTGCTTTCCTTGTGGCGTGAACTGGTGTAGTCCTGCTGAACTCACTGGGAACTGTCACAGGGTCCTCGTCACAACTCTGGACATCTCACGTTATTTCAACTTCTTTACTGAGTAGTGTTTGAATTAAAAAAAAAAGGCGTTTGTTTGATTTTGACTCTGTCCTTGATTTATGATTAATGTGAAAAGTTGTAATAAAATGTGATTTCTTGTAAGCAAATTAAAAGGATATTAGTAGGACTATTACGAATGAAATACTATTCAAGGTAAGAGGAAACTGTTCAGCACATGTGGTCTCAGTTGTTTGAGCACATTGCAGTCATGTGCATTTGAAAAAAAATCAACCCAAACAATGATTACACTGAAGGGCTTACACTTAAAAAACCCCGCATGTTTGTGTGTGCATGTTGGCAGAACTTAAGTCTGTGCAATCAGGGTCATAGATTTAAATGCTACAGAAATGCCATAATGTATTCACTTGATGCAAGAATTTATCTGAATAGGGTTGAAGCCAGTTACTGTGATTCATTTTTGTTATGTAAACTATCATTCATACATTGCAAATCAACATGCTTCAATCCTGACTGTCTTTGATATTTATTGTAGATATGTAAGCAGTTTTAAACTGCTTGGCATTTGTTCAAAAATGCTTTATTTACTAAGAGCTTTGTAGTTGTCTTTGGAGTAAACAATTTTACTCTCAGCATTCAAGCAGTGCTGTTGTTTAAGCTGGCTGTGCTTGGGGATGCCAGGTGTGGGCTTGCACTCGAGCAGCTCTCTCCTGCCCTGGAACAAGGGCAGAGCCACGATGTGGGCAGGTCCCGGGTTTGTTGGAGGAGAGCAGTGCCAGTGTCTGTGGTCTTGCAGTGGGAACTGGGTCCCACATAGACTCAGCTCCCACCTGGATTTGCTTCTTTATTACAGGTGGGGCTGCCACTGGTAAAGTCAAGGATGTGTGAGTTCAGCCACTTGTCTGAACTGGACTGCAGCACAGAGGAGCTGGGCTCAAGCAATTGCACTGCCCTCAGCAGCAGGGTGGGGTATTGCCATAGTGTTATGAAGAGCACTGGATCAGAGGGTACCAGGCTCAGTTGAAAGGGATATTTTTCCACTGTTGTCCCCTAAGAAGGTAGACAAAATGGAACTCAACTAGGATGCAGCAATTTAATGCTCACATCCCTCTGCTTTCACTCCATGCCATCCACCTTATAACTCAGAGCTCCCAGAAGAGCTGCCTTGGTTTGGTTTAAGAATATTAGCTTTGGTGCAGCCCCAGGCAAAACAGTCTGCTGGACTAGGTGCCGTAAGAACTTGGAGCTGCAAAGTTACCCTGCTGGAAGTAGGGTAGTGGGTTGGCTGCTGTGGCTGCTGATTTCCTAAGGAGCCCAGTAGACAAGTGGTTTAGGATCATAGTACTGTTGAAGTTGGAAAAGACCTCCAAGATTGTATATTAGGAAAAATTTACAGCTGGACTCAGTCTGAATCTTCCATGGCACAACTTGAGGCCGTTTCCTTTGGACCTCTTATTTGTTACTTGACCGCTACCTATCTACACCCTTCTTTCAGGTAGTTGTATAGTGATAAGGTCCCCCTGAGCCTTCTTTTTGCCAGGCTGAACAACTCCACTTCTCTCAGGCACTCCTCAGAAGACTTCTGCTCCAGATCTTTCACCAGCTTCATTGCCCTTCTCTGGCCTCACAGATTAGATTAACTACTTACTTTGTTTTGTTGAACTTATTTTGTATAAGATGTTTCCATAAAATTATTTTAATCACAGACTAAATATTAGAGTGCTTTCTGATGGTGTATTGTGGGATGCAGTATTTTCAGGTTTGGGGTGAACATTGACTGAAACCCTTTTACATAAAATACACAGCTACCAAAAGGGCTTCTCCCTGAACAAACTTAAAGTGATAGTGATTCATTCCTTTGATTATTTTTCAAAAACTTATCTTCCAAACATGCTAAAAAACCTGAAAAAGCCATCTTTTACCCAGCTTGTAGGGAGCTGTAGTACCCATGAAAGATATAAGGAAGTTAATATGAATTGTAGGCTAACTGAGCTTTGTAGGAGGTTGTAAATTGTTTTTGTTTGAAAACTTAGGTGATGTTGTATGCAATATTTCACAATCCTTCCAACCCATAATAATAAGAATGGGTGCTAGCTTGTTTTACTAATAGCTAAAACTACTAATGCAGTTAAGACTTCCTTTTAATGAAAATCTGTGATATGATTATAAATATAATTTGGCACTGAAGAATAAAGAAAGGAAAATGACAATGCATTTATTTCTATTTGTCTTGGTCTTTACTAATATAAGATAATTTTAAAAAATGAAAAACTGTTAGAATCCAGTTGCTGTCTAAGCATGTAGTTCTATTAGCTGATTGAGCTCTGGCATATACATACTAAAAGCCCAAGAGACTGCATGATGCCATTCAATGTGCTCTTCTTTTAAGCAGTGCTGCTGTTTGAGAGATTGTACAGACAGTGTTCTGTGCTCAGCCAAAGAATTTAAGGCAGGCTGAGATAGTGAAGGCATCAGACTCTCCTTGTAGTACATTTTCCCTGTATGAGCTGTTCACTTAAGAGTTGGACTCAATAATCCTTGTGGGTCCCTTCCAACTTAGAATACTCTGGGAATCTGTGACTGGAGAGGATGAATATGAAACTAGCCCTGGCAATGCCCCTAGACACTGCAAGGAAAAGATGTTAGTGGGGAAAAAGTATGAAAAATGTTAACTGTTCTGAAGAAGACTTAATAGCCCTCTTAATCTAGTGATGTGCTTGATGGTTTGTTTTGGGTTTTCTTAAGTATGATATGGGATTTAAACCAAGGATTGTGGAGCAAAACTAGAGTGTGAATCCTAGCATTAGGAAGTGAGGGAAGCATGTATGATATGTATCTCTATCAATGACAGATTCTAATCCACATGTTTATTTTATTTTTAACATATTTATGCAGCTCTGCTAATTGCATATATGTAATTGTCCAGTTTATAGGTAATGTTTTATTTATTCTAGAAGAGGCTGTCATATCTACAATATATTTTTCTATATATTTCTACATAAGGGCAAAGCCTTGTGTTTTCCAATGAGTGGGAAACAAAAGAATATAAAAACACAAGGCTGGGAAAATGCTAGATTTGCATAAGGATTTTATGCATTTAAAAATTGTGGAGTTTCTTTTCAATTTGTTTCTTTCATTTTAGCAGTTTATAGAAAATGAACAGTTTATTATAAAACTCTTATATGCCTTGTCAACACTGCTGCTTGCATTATGTGGCAGAATATTTGCATGGCGGTGCTCATGGCATTGTGTCAGGGACAGTATCCTGAGATTCACAATATGGTTTCCCTTTTCTCAGGGAAGAAAAACCACGCTGGTCTTTTTCCTGGTTCAGCCTACTCCCCCATCCGTGCTGCTTCAGCTCGGCTTCTCTGGTGTATTTGGTGGGGAAAAGAGGCTGCTCAGGCTTTTGGGTGGAAGACAAGAATGTATCTTCCATTACTATGGCTTTTAATACAGTTTTCACTAATCGATGGTGAAAGTTGTCCATCCGCCCACACTTTTTATGCCCTGCTTTAGTTACTGTGAAGCATTTAATAATCTACTTGCATGTTCTCATGCTTGTAGTGGTGAGGAAAGCTTCCACTGACCTGAATCAAGCAAGATCAAACTCCAGGTGTCTGTGAGTTCTACTTGAATTACTGAAACAACTTTGAGGGGTTCATGGGGAAGGGGATATTTTTAAATATACTTAAGGTGTTTATTTAAAGATTTTTTTTTATATACAGATAGAGGATTCTGCTTCTAAGCTTAGCCTTGGATTTTTGAAATATCTCGAAATGAGTTTTATCGTATTTTCCTTTCTTTACACTTCACTGCAAAGTTACATGTGTAATTGCATAATATTCGGATCTTGTGATAGTTATATGGAATAGCAAAATTTACTACACTGTGCTAAGAATTTAATTGATTTGTACAAATACATAAACATATTTAACTGGGAATGTGATTTTTGTTTTTCCCTAACAGTGAACTTTTTTTTTGGAAGGTAATTAACTAGGATGTTGGCACATCTAAATGACCCATACAAGCTTTTATAACTCCAAGTTTGTGTCAGAGATAAGACACTAGAGGGAGCCCATATCATAGTTTTCTGCGTTGAGATAAATGGCTTTACAAAGATAAAACTATTTTTACTAATGAGTAATTTAAAGCGAAATTTCTTAAGGCTTTTCAATACAAAAGAAAATATCACAGTACTACAGGGCACTTAGTTGAAAGCATTTTTGGCAATCTTTCAATTCATAAAGTCAGTTCTCCCTTACCACTATCTGTATTTTTTGAGTACTATGAAAAGGGTACAACGGAGGAATCTTTGTTCTGGTGCTTATATAACAGAAAACAATTTATGGCAGTTCTCTTTAAGGAACTCTCAAGACCCTGTGAGTGCAGTAACACAGAGAAAAGGCTTGAGTGCATGTGTGTTGAGGCATTCTACGTGTTTAGGCAGTGTGGAGACATGAAATTTTTGAGATCTGCCGGAGTACAAAATTTTACCTTTGTTTGTGAATGCCTGTATGTTGCATATAACTTCCTGCCACGTGTCAGTGAGCACACAAAATATGGCTCCTGCAGTAATAACCAGCAATGTGCGTCAGACACCGGGCACAGGACCTTGCGTAATGTTACAGCAGCCGAGGGGTCGTGGCTATAGCAATCATTTAACTGCAGTCCTTAACCTTTTGATTGCATTTTTTTTCCTCACTAAATAAAGAGGCTTTAGAATTTAGCAAGGTTTTTGTCTGAGACAGATTCCCTAAGACTGCACCTGCACTGCATGACGTTGTTTCCATCCTGTGCCTGTGCTTCCTGCCCGTGATACTTTCAGGGGGTAGTGCCCACCCAGTCTCCTCCTGTTATACAGACAAAATGCACACTCAAATCCACAAGATGGGAAGTATTCCCAGTTTCAGTCTGGATGCAGCTGGGCTCACCCAAAGTGAGAGTTCAAGTCTGGATGAGAGTTAAAAGCAGTCTTTAATTTTAAGTGCCCAGCCTTGCATTCACTGTGCTGAATACTTCAAGGAACTGGAAGATGTAATGTTTTCAAAATTTGTATTAGTAGAGGATAGTGGAGAAAAACGTGTTGTTTTGGTAAAATACTAAAATGCAGTATTTATTAATTCTGAGGGACTCCTTCCGTATTTCATGTAGCAATTCACAAAGGATTCAATACTGAAGACATTCAATATCCTAGTTGCACTTTATGTTTAGTCTCTTGCTCCATAAATTTTGGGGCTAAATCCATCAAAATCTGTTTACAAAGGCAGTATTCAGTATTAACTGCTTTTTACTTGCTTTCAGAACCCTTTGTCATGCTTCTAGCTAACAGCAAGCATTTTTTTCAACACTTCACATTAGCAGATGATCATGTAAGTGTGTACTGCAACTTATTCACAGGGTAGGTAGTATCAACATTGTATTTACAATTCAAATAGCAGAGATGTATGTAATTTACCAGGACACACTCTCTCCATCCATCTGTTAACTGTGCTCTTAGAATGCTCTGTAACAGAAAATACTAACCCAAACAGCTTTCTTCATCGTAGATACCATTTGTCTGTATGCACTGCACTTGTGATTTGCTCCATGCTGGTTTTCCCAGACTATTGTGGTTTTGTCCTCCTGATCACAAAGAACGTTTTTTAGAGCTTTGCTAAGATAAGTCAAAAATAACTCCTAATAGTTAAAAATCTCAGTCACTTGTGCAATTTTTTAAAATTAGCAGCTTTTATGGAGGTTTGTGTATGTGTTTTAATATATCAAAATATATTAATTGAAAGATTGTATACGTGTAGTGCAAAGCTACTATTAGTATTGTTTTCATGGTTTGAAGAGTAGTCAGTGCTTTTTCTAAAGCTCTCTGTCCGTAGCACAGAGTGAACACAGAACTGGTAATTTTATAGGTCTTTGTGGTGCTTAGTATGGATGTGCAGAAAGGTATGTAAATATCTACCAGCTGATTTTCACAACACACCTCTGAAGCAAAGAGATATTTCTATTCCCATTTTGAAACTGGCAAATATGATATTTAGATCAATCCTGAAGTAACAAGCAACTTTATGTACACCTTTAAGGAAAAGAAAAAGCAAAAACTTCCTAGCCTTCTGAAACTGAACATGAAGTCTAGATGCATGTCTTGCCAGCACTCCTATTTTCCTGAAAGTCTGTGACATGAGCAGTTTCTTATCCATTAGAATAAAAAGAAGCTGAATTAGTTTAAACAGTAGGAATATAGTTCTGCTAATGCAACTTTTCTTTCTTATTAAAACAGGCCAGGATGTATCATCATACAGCAAATAGGCAGCAGATTTGGAAGGTGTGACAGCCTATTTCAGAAGTACAATGATAAGCAGCTAGAGACAGGAGGACTTACTAAACTCTTCAGCTGGCGCGGTGACACCAAGAAGAGAAAATAGTCCGAGGTTTGTAGGGTACTTTGCAGCTTAACAAACTGTCGTGTTAGGAAATCTTTTATGACCACCCACTACTTTTCCATTAACAAATCAGTGTGTGTTTGCCCCACAAAGGCATGTGAATCCCAGCTTGATTTTGTCGGTTCCCTGCCTTCTCAGTGTTCACTTAGCCACGGTCTTGGGGAGTTTGGCTCTAAAAGGCACCTGGTAGTACTGTTCAAGTAGCTATTTCTGTTGGATGTGGAACATGACAAGCTCAAACTGGAGAAAGTCTCTCACGGAAGGACTGGCCATGGAAGCAATGTTCCAAGAATTTTTCAGACAGCAGTTTACCTGGCTGGGATTGGTGTATTAAACAGTGTTCAGGTGTTGGCGAAAGGCTGTACTTGCCAAATTCAGAAATTCAAGCTGAGAGTCTGGGAAAATAGAGATGTGTGCATCTCAGAAATTTCCCAGTATCTGGAGATAAAGAGTTCTGGACATGACTCAGAGAAAGGACTATTAACAGAGCTAACAACTCACAAATAGGGAGGGACTGAGGTTAAATAGCCGTGAAAATCTTCTGAAAGCGTAATTTGGAGGAAAAAAGCGATTTACTTGTTCAAATGATTGACAATTCAATCACTAGCAATTCACATGTTTCCATTAGACTGAACGAAGAATATGCTAGTCCTGCATCATAGTGATGCATTTAGAAAATAATTCTAGCTTTCTATAACTGTTTACATGAATAACAAGATTGAAAGAAAATAACTGAAATTTAATTTGGTGACTCTGCTTCCAGTCATGTATGCAAATCTATTTTCAGATAAAAATTTTGATGTGCCCTTCGAACAGAAATTTCTTACAGTTTTGTATTAAAGGTGATTGCCAACCTGCAGAAGTAAACCATGGTAGGGTTTTTCTGCTTGCCACAAAGAGGGAGTGGTGGTGTGTGTCAAGTCCCAAGCACTTGCCTACTTGTTCCATATACTTTCCAGTCTATCATGTAAAGAAGAAAACTTATTATGGCATTTCTTTTGAATTAGTGATTACTCTGAGGAATATTTTGTTTGCATTCTCTCTCTTTACTATGTGAAATATGTGAAAGGGTGGAGCTGCAGCAGCAGTAAGAGATCTCTTGGTAGAACCTTATGTTATTACAACTAGTTGTCTTGACCTGCAGGTGTGGAAATAATACACTAGTGGAATTCTGCATTTAAGCTTTGCTACAGAAATGTGTTTGGTGGAAATAGATGCCTTGTGCCCTTACTGCCCCATGAAGTAATTGGAAAGTTTATGTGGGCTTGAGTTTGTTTGGCTGGACTCTGATGAAGGATTTTGTGTGGGTTTTTTTTTTTAAATACTGCTATGAGTAAACAGAACTTCTCAAGAATGGGCTGTGTTTAAAGAAGGGCAGTGTGCTGGCCAGAATGCCTGCAATATTGGATAAACAGATGATGAGCTTTCGTCCAGTCTGTCTTACTCTGGATGATTCACAAGCTAGATACAAGATTTAGTGAAGGATTTTGTTTAATTGAAGTGATGGGGACACAAGTTTCTGCAATAAAATGTCCAGGACTGCATTTCAGAGGCTGTGTGAATATAGCTTGATGTTTTCACCATATGTCTATAATAAAAGATTAATTCCATAATATACTTATTTTAATTAATTATCTGCACTTGTTTATTATCCCTTCTGGGCCAATATTTTTGTTAGACTCAATTGGTTTTGTTACTGATGTCAGTATAACTGTGAAGATATATGGCAAAGTAAATATTATACTTGAGAGATATGCGAAGTAAATTTCAATGAAATATGGCTCACTTGAGATTTGTTTCATATTTTGTGAGAAATTAATAAACAAATACTTGTGATTTAGATCTGAGTAACACATTTAGTCCATCCTAAGAAGTTTATAAGGTAATTGTGCCTTCCTCTTGTCTTGATTTCTTAACCAGATGTGGCCTTCATTATCTTTAGGCAGATGCTTTTTGGAGACTGTTATATTTTACTGAACAGTAATTTGTTTCTTGCTGTATAAAAACAAAATTCTATGGTCTAAGCTGAATGAAAAGGAGTATCATCATCAAAACTTAAGTCACCTTAAGCTAGAGGGTGATGAATCTGTAAAAGAGAGAGATGACAAAGTTGGGAGGAACATGAAGTTGGGAACTTGCAAGACTAAGTTTCGGAGGGTGTCCTCTGTGATACTAACAAACTTGGAGCGCAAGGGAGACTGACAGGAGTCTTGTCTTGACCACTGCTGGTCTTGCTGGTTTGCACCACATTCTTTGATGAATCAGACTTTGCTTTCTCTTCTCCCCTCTCTCCAGCTGCAGTATATGGAATTGCCTTCTGTATTTCTCCCCTTTCTCTGAAACAATGAGGGTTTAATGTGGAAGAAGAGGTGATGTACCTTATCAGAAAATATGAAAATATGAAGTGATTGTTTTGTTCTTTTAATACTGCATGTCTTCAATTTCAGACTTTCAGTAATTTGAAACTGGACAAGAATTTTTTGATTGCTAAAAGACATTTTGATAAGTTTTTTTGTCTGATTTGTGTAACATGGTACATTATTCAGTTCAAAAGTCATCTGGCAGTTTTATGTTTTGAATTCTCTGCTGTTCTACCCTATATTCAACTTAATTTTCTGTGACGGTCTTGAAAATTAAATAGTGTTTTTATTATTAAAATATTTGCATTCCTGTTTAAGAAACAAGGCCTACTCCTGCTAAATGAACAGCTTTCATTTTCGTCCTAATGATTTTTCATGCCTCATGTTGTGAGGAATACTTGAGTGAACTCTTTTTAAAGGTAATTTCCATTTTCTGCAAGCATGAGCTACTCTCTACTACATAACAGTAACAGTAAGATTAGGTAATGTTGTTAGCAAATACTCTGAATCTCTGGGAACACTAGTATGACTAATGGGTTCAAAAAGATAGTTGATTTTTATTCCCTCATGTGGAATTTTGATTCCACTGAAACAAGCCTCCTATTTACAGGATTTGATCAAAACTTTTCAATATATTCTAAACCTTAACATTATGTAATGTGTTAATTTTATACCCTTCACCTTATGCCCCCAGTACTAATGCTGGCAGGTGAATTCTCCACTGTCATGTGTAGGAAATATCCCATTGCTACTTATGCAATCAAAACGTATATATTTTTTCCCAAATATTTGTTAGCCATGTGCATTTTATGTAGTCACTTATTTTCTAATAAATACTTGGGGAGCACTGCAAAAATTCTGACAGATGTTCTAATTTTTTAAAAACTTTAGGACATTTTTGCCTAGTTTAAACATTACTTGTTCACTTTAGAAAAGTTCATGTTACATGTAAGTCCGATTTTCAAAATTCTTTCAGAATCTTGCATATCCAAAGATGAGTAAGAGCTATGTCTAGCATTTCTCATCAGATAATGACATAGTTTCTCCTTTATATAATTGTAATTCCACAAGCTAATTAATAATTTTTGCAAATTAAACTGGAAATGGGTACTGATGAGTTATGTTCTAATGCTGATTAAGAGCATGGTCTAAGGTTACTTGATTAAATGTGTTCTGTGCTTGTTTAGAGAGGACAGATAGACTGTGTCACTTGCAGCATGAGCAAACTGCTAGTCAGATCATTTTTCTGTTTTTCAAAAAGCAGTCATGAGAGATAAAGCCTGACCTTTTGAATATGTTGCAAGTGAGATTAATACACGTACAGAAACAGAGAAAGTACTTTCTTTAGAGACCACAGCATTGTCTAGCAAGTATAAATAAAGGGAATGTACAAAGTTTCGGCCTCAAACTATGGATTATTTAGTCTTGACTTGATCTCTTTGTGTTGTTGTTCCAAAAATAGAATTAATCTATTAAAAATGCTGAATGCAAGCAACCTTTATCCTTTTATTCATTGGTGTAATATGTTAGAGAATTGAGCTGGATATAAAAAAGTAGAATAATTAGTGATACGTATATATACATATCTATGTGTACATGTGTATATACACATATATAACTGTACGTATGATAGACAACTGCAATTTGGTGTTCTCTGCTTTTTGTGGAATCATTGATACTTTTTTCCGAAGAAGATCCTATTTTTTAACTATGGTGTCCCTTGCCATATGATTTTGAATAGATAGTTGTTCCTAAGTATTACCTGATGATAATAGGCCTTGCAACGCCCTGTACAGAACTGTGACGTGACGGTGTGCAGGTTTGTTTAACAAGAGTAACCACAGTAACATGAGTCCGTGTTTCTGTAGATACAGGAATCACAGGCAAGTTAATGTTAGCAGACTGCTGCGGCAGAGAACGGAGGAAGAGTGCTTGAATTAGGAGACAAGATTGCTGCATTAGATGTTGCAGGTGACAGGAATCAACACATGCGTTTAATTTGCTTCTTTTAGTTAAGTGCTGCAATGATAAAGGCTATTTTATCATTTTAGGATTTTAAAAATAATCTTTTTACCTGTGAAATGCAGCTGTATTTCTACCATGGAGTTATGGGCACTGACATTTTACCATTTCATTCTTAATAGTATAGGATCAGTCTGTTTCACTTTCTTGTAGTAGTTCAATTCTGTATATCATATACAGTTCTGTAACTAAGAAGAAAATGACAATGGGTATCACAAGACCATTCCACAAAAATTGCCCTCTTTGGTTAATACACAGGTTCTATATAATTTTGCAAAGCACTTTTAGGTGTGCCTTTTTGCCCCGGGGTCTGAGTTGAGTGACTGTAGTGTTGTGTCTTGTGTGTTGTATAGTGACATTAGTAGAAACCTGCGTTTTTTAAAATGGGAACTGTCTACAGTTAAAAACAACTTTGTACTGGGCTGGTGAGATTAAAATCCTGGGAGAAACCAGGACCACTTTTATTATTAACCCTTGAATGAGAATGAGTGGAGCAAAGATGTGGAGAAAACCTGTGTGTAGACTGGTGGGAGAAGATCATGCCCTTTTTGCACTGAAGAACAAAATACCAATAGTTTTATAATCTGGAAAGGATATGTAGGTTTAGCGCCTTTAGCTGCTAGTTCTTTTGCCCACTGAGTGCTGGGTGGATGCTGTAATGTTGGAGATGTCACCTTTATAAAAGGAGCAACTTCCAGTTGCAAGTAAATGCCATTGTCAGTTAGAGAACGGGAGGAAAGAGGGATATAGCTATCCAACAGTTTCAAACACGGGAGTTTCCTTGAATGTGTTCCCTTTCATTGTACAAGCAGGGGCATTGCAGCAGTCTTGCTCGAGTCAGTGTTGTAGAGCTCAGTACTGTCTGTATATGCTTTCTGCATCCTTTTCAAGGCAGGATGTTCTATAGCCAGACACTTATACTAGTAATTCTTCCTGTTTTCTTTCATGTCTAATACTGAATATGTAACTGAATTCCATTCAAGACACAGAGAGCTGAAATATAAGAAATTCTGGGATCAAAATTCAGTGTTATGAATATCTCTAGTGTCAAGTATTGGAAGGATTTAATTAAATCCTTATGCATAGTTGAATACCTCCTGAATTTCATTTCAGTTGCAATCAAGCATCTGCAAATGGAGTTGGTGTAATCGCAGGTTTTGTGACATTTTATAAAGGATTTTTTTAGCAGTCTAAATCAGCTACAAGATTTGAGAATACTTCATTGCAGCTCTACAAGTTCAGTAGAACAAGATGGGTTTTATTTCATGAGAAGTCTAGTTGATAGGATGCTTTACGAAAGGAAATTGTTTAGGAAAAGGAGTTGTTCAAGGAGTAAAGATCCTAAAGTTGTCATTCGGCAATAATCAAACAAAAAGTTAAGATTTGATGTTTGAGGTTTTTGTGCTTTTCTGCAACTGCAAGGAATCAGACTTGCATTTCCATTTCCTTGGGGAACTGTGGGCTCCGAAGTGCTTGTATCTTTTAAACAAGCCACGCATCTCCAAAAAAGGCAAAAATGTCATAGGAAAGACATTTTAACATAAGCTGTGTTTTTCTGCATTAAAGTTTCTTGTTGAACAGCACAAGTTCTCTTACCCGCACCCTCTTATGGTAGAAATAGACTCAGTTTTGCATAACCACTCCTGCATGCTAAGTTATCATGCTGATCTTGGATACACATAAAAATATGACTACATTAGAAATAGAATTTAAGAAATTGGATTGTGCTCTCTGGTCAACAATGAAATTGAAAAGCTTTGGTTGCAGATATAGCCAAATGATGTGAAACTAACGCGGTTCAAATGTGGCTAGTTTCCCTGAGGAACGTTGATCAATGGTGATGCGTCAGAGAGATGATGTGAAAGATTGGCTGCAACGTGGAAATATATTGAAAAGACAATGAATTCAAAGGATCTTCAGTTTGAATTGTTACTTTCTCTACTTTATGCATCAAGGTTTTTACGCTGATTAATTCACTTCCCATCTATGATTCATTTAATAGCATACCCAACTACTGCTTTTGTGTTTTGGAACACTGACTGCAGAGCTACTATTTTGGTCTCCAGAGCAGGCTTTCTGTTTTGTGGAGCGTGCACCATTTATACCAAGTTTCACCTCTAGAAAGACAAGAACAGTGTTACTTTTCACTTCAGTAGACTGATGTGCTTGAAGAAGATCACAAGTGCTCCTCTATAATCGAAGACGTTTTACTGAACCAAGTATTTCTGATTTTAATTACTAGGCAAATGCTGTTCTATTTTATAGCGCATCTTAATTGAGGATAGAAGATGTACAGTCCGTGGCTACAGTTTCCCTTCAGAGTGTTTAACTTACATCATATCTCTAAATTCAGCGTTTTTAAGCCAGGCTTTTATTGAAAAGAGATCCTGCTTTCCCTTTCATCCTCTGCCATGCATTTTGCCCTGTCCTTGGAGCTGTTGCTGAGGGAGCACACAGTATGCTGGAGCAAGGAACCATGCTGATTGAAAATGAACCAGATTTTATGGTTTTCTTTTTATTTCTTCATTCTATCCAAACAAGCCTCCTGATAAGCTCACCATACAGCTGCACAAATGCTGGCACTAAGACAAGGGAAGCAGGCGTATGACACTAGTTAGGGGAAGGAGCTTGCTCCCTTAGGTAGCTATGTGGGCCATTGGAGCCCATGCTTTGTTTTCTGGCATTAGGGAATTAAAGTGAAGTGGTTGCACTTACATGACTGTTATCACTTATGCCTAGAGTCCTTCAGTGGATTGGAAGTGTCTCTCACCTTCTCTAGTGTCACTGCTCTGCTTTCCCTGTGAGGTCCATTACACCAAGGCTCTATGGCTGACACACAGTGAAGCAAGGCAGTTGAAAACTTACTCCTTTCCTAAAAGTAAAGATCTGTTGTTGCTGTGTGAGTGAAAGAGAGGTCTTGTGTGCACAGGCATTTTACCTTATTCCTGCAGCAACAGTTAGCACTAACAGAGTGATGCTGAGGAGCTTTAAATGAGAGAAAGCAAGCAAGTTGGCCTCCAGGAGAGATGAGCTCTGCTGTTAACGGTATTGCAGATACTATTTTTGTTTATTTCAGTAGTTCAATCATTAGTTACTAATACACAGATTTCTTGTATTAGACATTTTTCTTGCCTGCTGATTATTGCTCCTTGCCATCCTCAGAAAGCTTTTATTCTAAAGGTATCCAGCTCACAGCCCAAGACGCAAGTTTAAGTCAGGCCTCTCAGTTCATCTGCCTTTAAAGATTGTTGCTGCTGCTGCTGCTTTGTTCAGAAGTAGTTTATGCCAACTCTGTGATTTTCTTAATGGGATTTTAATTTTGTGGTGACATAGCAGTAGCTTTTAGAAGTTACAAAGACAGATCCAAGCAAGATCCAATAGAGCTGGAGCCTCCGTATTTTCTAAAACAGACTTGTTCCTTAGCCAGTCCCAGCACTCAAACTGATACCCTCCAACCTCCTTTATGGAGAAGTGTGATCTGACTAACTTGTGGCCAGATGTGTGGTGGAATGGAGCTGGTCTGTAGTGAAGAGCTGCAGCTTTCTGTAGCAATGGGTTATTACTGTGTTCCTGCTGGTCTGTCATAGTATACGCTTGCAAATGCTTACCTGCGGCACGTGCAATGCCAGGCGTTCCTTACTCTTTGCTTGCTGCTGATTTCCAAAAGAAGAGGAAAGGTTTATTCTAGTCATTAAAGTCAGTGCCTGTTTCTGTTCTCAGTGTATATTCAAATAAGAAGTTGCTGAGTTAAACAACAAAATTTAGCTCTAAAAAAACCCAAAATGTTTTGTTGTTTTTGGTTTTTTTCAATGTGCATAAATCAGTGTTTTCTGGAAGTCTTCATCCCTACATGACAGAATGTAAGAAAAACTGAATTCCAAGTTAAGAACAGGTGGAAAAGAAGGAAACCCCACAGAAAGGGGAGTATTTACTGTCTTCCTTCAGTCAAGACATTTCTGTGGTACAAATATGAGATCAACTCTTTTTCAACCAGCAATTTATTGTTGTTTGCAAATCCTCTAAGACTTTCAGACTATTTGCTGAATCTCTAATTCATTTAATTTATGTATTTATTCTTATGACATGACCTTACCCAGGGATAAAATCATTCCTTTCTTTTTTTGAGGGTGAGAAAGACTCATGATTGTGTTTTGGTAAGTAGAATAATAGGGCCTCGTTTTAACCATAGGAGTGATACAAAGCAGCCTAGATATGCTTGCATTCAGGTAGCATTTTTATTGCAGTATTCCTTGTAATTTTTGATAATTCTTTCAAGTAAGAAACCCTTAATCCTATATACGCAGTAACATTTTTACAAAGTATGTAATTTATCACTGGTCTGTGTGAAATATATGTTACTCTTCAAAACAGCTATTGCTAGATGATGTTTCTATTATTCTCATTTTTCAAAGATATGAAAGGTTAGACACAACCAAAAATGAAAAGATGCATGATGAAGTGCAAATATTCTGAACTTGATTGGCAGCAAATATTAGATTGTTTTCCCTCAGGATGTTTTTCTCCTTTTTTTTTTTCCCTTTGTACTCTCTCCAACCTTTAGATACCATCAAATTTTCCAGTCTTGAGATTAATGTGAGCTTTGGATGTTTTTAAGGAGCTGGGGATGGAAGACAGACATTTAGAAGATTAAGTTCTGAATTTCGTTATTAGAATTGCAGAATTTCTGTAAATAGGAATAATAAACAATGAAATGAGAGTACGACAAAAGAATGTGAGCGAGATCTTGATGATTAAGTCCAGGTACTTGAGAGACAATCACTGCCAACACTGAATCAGTTTAAGAGTCTTTTATATCTTGATTAATTGGATCAAAGAAAGGGTCATTTACATGGATCCTCTCAGGCTCACAAACCAGTCTCTGGAGCATGGATTTCAAAGTGCTGCTAAAAATGAATCTTTCCTGCTTGTTCATACTTTTGAAGAGATAAATTTAGACACATCTACGAAGAACTATTTAGTGATTTCTTTCTAATTTTAGTTTTAATTCTTGTAGGTTTTAGAGACTATGTGGGTGATGATATTAAAAATTAAATACAGGCAATCTTTTGATGGATGGTATTTTGAGGTCAAATGAAGTGCACTACTGGATTATTCTACTTTCTTTGGCCATTTGTTTGATCCTTATTTATATGACTAGTAAATGTTAGAACTATTAATAGAATTAGACTCTGAGATAGTTGAGAAATTAATTGAATAGGCAGAGGATTAACAAAAGCACTTGGTGTAGGATGTATGCAATTTTTCACACTGCAGTGTTTCCATCAGCTGCATGCTCCCAGGAGTCACATTTGCATATTTCATTGCAAGCACATGAGCACAGGTTTTTAGTAGAAATTTTGCATGATAATACCTAAGCTATTGCTAATGGTTTTTATGAAGTACATGTACTGAAGAACAAATAAAATAAATAAAGATATCCACTCATTGCTATTTTCTAATTTTTAACATTAAAACTGTAAATTTTTCAGGTAAACCTAGTTACAAGAACTAGGATCTGGAAACATTGCAAAGACCAGTGAGTGTTGTGGGTTGTGGTTTTGTTTGTTTAAACTGTTTTGACTTTTCTTTCCCTGCCTACTGATTTTGCAAACTTTCAATTGCTATCTGATTTTTTTTTTCATACTGGGTCTAATGTAAGCTTTGGAAATTTCTGGAGGATTTTTCCCAAATGCTTTTTGACATTTTACTGTTTCTGCTTACTCAGTGTTTTCTAAATGTGAAACTGTTGTGATTAGTCTCCAGTAGGATATGGGTATATGTTAGGATTCCCAGATATTATGCAACAGTTTTGTTTTACATCTCCAGAATAACCTGAAAAAACAGCAGCACTTCTGGCCCTGGGCAGAACAGGTCTGCCCCATTCTTGCTTTTTGCCACGTGTTCCTCTTGCACTGAATATGGTTTGGCCAAACACATGAGTCAGGAAAGTTTACTTTACTAAAGACATTATTCTGATTAATACAATTGTGGCGGAAGAACATCAGTTTAAGAGTCCCTGTGGGCCAGACTGCACATCTGTTTGGAACAGGAAACCTTAAAGTCTGAGCCTTAAAGTCTAAGCCATGCAAATTACTTTATTGCTGCAATAAAGTTTTGTAGTATGACAGAGAATGAAGTTCTCTAAAGCACAGAACTGGTATTTCAAAAATGTCCCATGGAGTCCAGTGTTGTGCACAAATTAATTGGGATTCATTGTCCCATGTTTATATGCTGTTCCAATGATTCAGGAAGTTCATAGTAGTTCAGAAGTGTCTTGAATCCTGAGTTGTCTGTTGACCTATCATTTTCCATGTATTTTTCCCAGTTCAGCTGTAGACTGTAAATCAGCTATACTCTGATAGTTTGCCAGTTTCTCTGCTGATACATATATACATATATGTACCTCAGAGGAGTCATTTGCAAATTTAATTTTGAAAAAATTAACCTGGATAAGGCTCTGAGCAAGCTAACCTCATAGCTGACCTGGATTGGAGCAGGAACCGGCACTAGAGACTTCCTGAAGCCACTCCTCTTTTTTTTTTTTTTTTTTTTT